>VZRS01009382.1:201628-268841 GCA_013398055.1 Ifrita kowaldi
GAGAAGGGGAGGGGGAGGAAGGCGCCCCCGCCCCGTCCCCGGGGATGCTCCCCTTCCTCATCTCGGGGAGCATCCTGCCTCCTGCCCCGCAGGACCCCCGCGAATGGAGCGAGCCGCGCCCGGGCGAGTCGCCCACGGACACGCCACAGCACCCCGGCAGCCGCTCCGTAACATCGGAAGTGCTTCAGCTGTCCCCTGATCTCTCTAGGCTGACCAAGACAAAGACCAGTTGGCCTGGCACAGAGCCGACAGTGAAGCACTCACTCGTGGCTCATCTGTGCTGCTGGACATTCATCTGCCCCTACATTTGGTCTGGTGTGATTGTTCATCAAACTAAGTGTCTTTTATCCCACCAATTTTCTGAGTTGAGCCAATCCACATGTTGAGGGCCCTGCCCAGCTTGCCATGATGGGACAGAGCCTTTAAATCGATATGAATAGCCCTAAAGTTCCGACTTCTACTGAAAGCACCAGTCAGGACCTTTATTGACCCACTGTCAATGGCCTCGAATTGAGGTTAATGGCTGGCTGCATCCATTCATCACCCGCACTAATGGCTTGGCACATCACGTTCCAAAGTGGCTCGGTGCTCAGCATCACCAGCCCCTCATGCGTACCTGAGCCCACCAGTGATGAGCCAGGCGCTGCCTGGCAATGATGTCAAGCACATCGAATAAACTGTCTCCACAGATGTCTGTATTAACTACACTTTGAGATAAAGATCCCAAATAGCTCCACGTTCTGAGGGTGTTGCTAAATCAACACGTGGGACTGAGCAAATGCTGCTTAGTGCTAGGAAAGGACATCAAGGACAGCAGTGACAACCATCTAATACATGTTGGTGCAGGCTCCCTGAGGAGCCCTGCTCCAGTCAATGTCCCTGGCTGCTCTTGGCAACAAGGAGAAACCAGTCTGGACTACAAGGAGAAATCATGCTTAAACTTGAAGCAAAGAGATAATTGAGAAAGGGAAAGGGAGAACTTGGGGTGGATTGACACAAAGATTTCTTTGGACACACAACAATAATCAGGAGGAAAGGCAGGGGAAGAAAAAGTCATGGCAAAAGCGTTGCTGTCAATGGAGATGGGAGCGAGGGGGCACAGATAAATCAGTTTTCTAAAAGCATGGTCAGAACAGAGGGAAAGAGAGAAGGTAACTGGAGACTGTGCAAGCTTTAATATGGTTACTTGGGCAGCACAGGGCTGAAATGGCACCACCTCTAAACTGAGATAGCAACAAGCAGGGGTTCCCGTGGTCCCCCACACAGGCTGCTAGCCTGAGTCCGTGCTGCTGCATCCCTGCTGCCACGTCCTGCTTGGCTGGGGTGCAGCTTGGAGGGGGAACATCTGTGTTCTGCTGCACTCACATGATGTTTGCAATGCTGGGACACACTTGCCGAGATCCAACCTTGCATCAATGCTACCTGTGCCACTGCCTTCCTCTCTTCCATGGCCTTGTCATGAGATGAGGCCATGGCCTTGTCAGCAGATGAGGCTGAACACGCCATGTGCTCTCTTGCTGAGGGCTTTCTCGCTAACTCCACGTTTCCATGAGCAAATAAAAACAGTTCATTTCAAGAAGGTCACCACTTTTAGCCCTCCAAAGAGGGCTGTTGCCATTTCTTTTCCAGCAGGTGACTGCCTGACAACCTGAGGCCGAGGACCTCTCAGAGCAGGCTCCCAGCAGCCCTGTACAGCACTGCCTGCATTTAGCCCAGGCAGCTCGTGGGCCTCTGTCAAGGTGCTCGGCCCAGGCATCACACCCCTGGCACCCCCTCTGCCCTCTGCCTTCCCCAGGGGCTGCTCCCCATGATCCACATCCCACATCAATGCCTCGAAGGTGCTGCCAGCTTGCTGCAAGTGACACCGGGGACATCATTCCCTCTGCATTGTGAGGGAACAACCACCCTTCACAGGAATGCGGCAAGGTTTTGTGTGCCCGAAGCAATGCAGCAGTGAGCTCTCAGACCAGCAGCTTGGTCTGAGGTCATTCCCGATGCAAGCAGACAGAGCAGTGAGCCATCTCCCTTCCTTGCCAGATACACTCCCACCGTGCTGGCTTTGCTCTCTAGCCTCTAGGGTTGTGTGGATGGTCAGGGATGAGAGCCTGGGCTCTGCTGCTGAGCCTTTTGCTGGCAAGGCTTTCTCTCTGTGACCGACTTTGCTGCCAAAGAAAAATCCGTGGCCAAACAATTGCTTAGACTACAATTTCTGTACAACCCCACAAACGCTTCTCTTAGGCTTCTGTGGATGGTCTCTGTTTGATAGGGAGCATGAGGCTGGAGGCCATGGCCAAGGAGGGGGATTGCTCTCTATGTTGCTCTTTCATGTTCAAGCAGAGCCTGGTCCTACTTGGGAGTTCAGGACAGCTCAGAGTGCTGTGAATGACACCAGCTGTGCCTCGTAATTTGGTTTCCACAGAAAGGCTGGGGTTGATGGCAGTGTGAGTGTGTGTGGCCCATGGTAGAGGTAAAACCACATTCTTACGTTCTGGATCCTGGCTTTTATCAGGGTAAGCCAATCCTTGTGTCACTGGCATGATCCATGTGTGATCAGCTGAACTGGTCTTGGTCTTGCCACATTCTGCTGCAAGAGGAGTTTTCCACTTCTACAAGAGGATGTGGAATGAAAACCAAGCATCCACCTGGGCTGCTCAGGGCAACAGCCCTCACACAGAGAGGGCTGGTCCTGCCCTGCCTGGGCAGCAGGCAGTGACAGCTTTGCCTCGTTGGCTGCCATGCTCTGGATCTCCTGAGCAGTGCAATTCCCTGTGTGCCATAGGCTGTGGACATGCTCACTTACCTGCCCTGGCAGCCTGCCACAGGCACTCACGTCTCTGCTTTTGATCCAGGCACTCGTTTCACAAAGAAGCCTAATTTCCCAAAGCTTTGGGTGGCCGGCTGGTGTCCCACCTGCTGGGGTAAATGGAGTTGGGTGGGGATCCCTGGGCTTTGGGAGGGGTGGGCTGTCCCCCACAGCTGCTCTGCAGAGCTGGGAAATGGGCTCTGACTCTGCCACCCAGGTGGTGTGGGGAGCTGGGCACGGGGAATTGAGGCAGCTGGGAGGGAGCTGGGTGCTGAGGCTGCGTGAGAAGGGCAAGAGCAGGCTCGTGGAAATGGTTCTCCAGGCACCACAGGATGCCTGCAGGGGCTGGGAAGGTTCCTGCATCCAAGGTAAGCAGGCGGGAACAGGGAGGAGCTGTGGTGGTAGGGCAAGGGGAGTTATGACCAGGGATGGAGGAGCATCAGGAAGGAGGGTGGAAGCTCAAGGGCTTCCTTGGGCTGAACATGGGCTCCAGCAGAGCAAACACAACCCAAACAAACAGGTGAGAATAAGAAAGGAGCTTATTCGTAGGAAAGGAAGCAGAAATTGTGCCTCTGCCTTAAAATGGGAATGAGGGGAGAAATGCCTTCCACTCAAGAAAGCACCGAAGAGCTTTTTGTAGCACACTGTAGGATGAGATATGACAAACTGATGCTTCCCATGTGATCTAGTTATTTAATGCAATGTGCAGTCCTTGGATGTGCTAGTGCTTAACCATTACTGTTAAAACATTAAAAAGCTAAACTATAAATAGCTTCTACTCTTCAGCAGCTCCCAAGCTGTTTTTGGCTTTTTTATGTAGTGATGTGTATGCATGGAGATGTGTGTGTATACATATATTTGAAGGCAAACAGCAGACAACAGAGTTTTGTGCAATAGTCATACTGAATGTCTAAAACGCTGCCATTTTTAGTTTACATTACAAGTGGAAACAAGTAGTGTGCCCTCAAAAATACCCCTGCTGGGGGAAGGCAAAACTTTCTTGAGGGCTGAACTTGGGAGGAAACAAAATAATGACTCAATTTCTTGGGGGAAGGAGAAGAAAAAAGAGGCAGATATCTGCCTGAAAGAAAGACCAGAAACTAGATACCTAATTATACCCTGCAGTAAGCTGTCAGGAACTGGCAGCAGTGGGAGGGAAGGAGGCAAAGCTGATCTCAGTGAGTTTGAGCATAATCTGCTCCAACCATACTTAAAATGCCTTTTGTGTGGGAAAGGAAGCTTCTGGGATTCTCTGACACACACTTTGTACTGTGCTTATCTAATCCATTCCAATGGTCAGGGCTGAAGTTACAGATAAGGGTAAAAAAGTTTCACCTGGCCAGCACCAAAACCCAACGATGCCTTGGCTGCTGAACGCAGTCTTTGTAAGGAAGCTGCTGGTCCCCTGTGATGGAGCAGGGAATGCAGATACTCTTCAAAAGGACACAGAAGTGCAACAGTCTATTGCTTGTAATTACATTTTGGTTCAAAGAGCTTTCAACACCAGCAGAAAATGCCAAGACGTTTCTTTTCATGCTTGCAGCAGGGTAGGGGTTTGGAGAGTGGATTTGGGGTTTTTGCTCTTGGTATTTTGTCGCTGTTCAGTCTTAGCATGGAGCATGTATTGATCTGCCCTTGAGGAGAAAATGAAAGTTCTTCGTAGTTGAAATGATTGAAAAGGAAAATTAGGTTTATTATAGTGAATTAAGCGAAGTGTTTTCTTGAGGAATGTTTTCTTGATGGAGGTTTGGTTCCTAGAGAACACGTAGCTGCCTTGCTGGCGTGGGGTTTTAAGCTGTTGCAGACTGGATCTGTGAAGGTCTGTAAGTGCATAGTGTTCATCAAATTGACTGTGGCAGTAAAAAAAAACCATGAAGATTTGTGCTTTCATAATTGGGGTTAGGAAAGTTTGGTAATGGAAGGGTCTGGGCAGGGCCCCAAAGGTACCAGGGTGAGCAGGGAGCGAGCGCTTGCCAGGGGTTACCCTGGCAGGCATTTCTCACAGCATTCACCTGGGAGCAAACTCCTCCAAGGCTCTCAATCCTTTTGCTCAGGTTGGTCCTTCTTCAGTGTTTAACTCTGCACCTCAGGCTGGGTAAGGATTTTTATGGATCTCTAACTCCCAGCTAAGGCTCTTCTGCACCCTAGGCTGCCCTTGCCCTGCAACCACAGCTCCTCCCTGTTCCCACCTGCCTACCTTGGATGCAGGAACCTTCCCAGCCCCTGCAGGCATCCTGTGGTGCCTGGAGAACCATTTCCACGAGCCTGCTCTTGCCCTGCTCACACAGCCTCAGCCCACTAAGCTGACAACAGTGTAGTGATTAAAAGCATGCACCTGGGAGTTTCAGGTTGTGATCTCTCTCTGCTTAACTAAACTTTGATTAGCCCCATCCTGGGTGAGTGCTCCCACTACCAGAGCACTGGCTAAAAGGAGGAGGCTGATTAACACATTTTATCATTATTTATTAGAGGTCAGGCCCATAGGTCGCTTCTCCAGGATGTAGAATATAATTCAATTCCTCTCCCTGATGAGAATGGGAATCCTTGTCCAGTCCCTCCAAAACTGCTTTACTGATTGTTGCTTTCAACACCAAGTTCTCAGGACTCTGCATCACACCTGTTTTGCTGTCTAATGTGCACCCTGTGAGCTGTGAACTTTGTAGATGGGAAACCTTCTGATGAAATATGAGAACAATGCCAGTGAATTGGCTGTTTCTAGATCATCAAAGATGATGGTTTCACCTAGCAGGATGTTTAATTTTCCATTGAAGTCAGGGGAAGCTTTTGGTTCTGGTCTGAAAGTTTGCCAGTTAGTTGCTGAAGGGGTATCTTTCAGGGTGCTTCCCTCAAGAAAATCTGATAATATCTTGAAGAACAGGGGAAAAAAAGAAAAAGCGAACAGAATTTGCCCTAATGATCTTCTAGGGCAAAGATGTGAAAGAGAGCAGGATAATACCCATTAAATGTACACACAGGAAGTCAAATTTTATTTCAAAGCAAGCATCTTTTATTATTTTCCATATGTGCTTGATCAAAGTAGCAACTCTGTAACTGCATTGAAATTAATATGAAATCTAAAATAATCAGAGTTTGTGATTTCCCTGAATGATATATAATCACTCTTCTACAGTGCACACGACACAATCTGAAACATTACCATTTATTGGAGGGAGAAAGACGTGGCAGGATTAGGACTGGAAGGAAGGGGACAGTAGTGTTATCTGACTCCCTGAATGCCAGTTTAGTGCTTGCATGTGTCCCTGGAATAAAGGAATTGACTTCTCTGGCCACCATGTTATTGCATGCCACAAAAGCTCCCGGCTCCAGATCCACAACAAGATCTATCCCTTGGTTCCTTCCTGCTATTCTCAGCTGCAAGCTCCCTTCTGGCTTGACTAAAACCTGTTCATCTTTGGAAGATGGAGTTGTTAGGATCAGGTCTTCACCTTGTTTGTTGTACAGGGCAGTGCATCCTATAAACGTTAAGGTGCTGGATCAGGAGTGAAGTCCCCCCTCCTGCTTGGCCCCATGATCTGCACAGGAGCATCCTTGCCCTGAAGGACAGAAATACGGCTCCAGAGACACCACTTCTGAGCAAAACATGAGACAAAGGAAGAGTTTCGCTCCAGCCACGCTTGAAGCTAATTCCAGGAAGCTGCAGTTCCAAGGAAAAAGGATTTCACTGAATTCTAGCAATAACAGATGTCCATAAATGAACTGCAGATAAGCTAGAAGCCTGTACAGCACTCTAGCACAACTCATGGAACAGAGGAGACCTGCCAAGCACTTTCGTTAATAGAAACCTTCCAGAATCAAGCCAATGTCCAACAGCAGCTAGAGAAGCCAGATTTCCTACTCCATCCACTGGGTCCATGCAATTCCCAGGCAGGGACTTGGACAAAGTGCACTGTTTCAAGGAGCTGAGAAGGGGAAGAGGAGAAAGGTCTTGGCATTGCTCAGACCAAGGGCAGCCCATCTGGCTAATTAGTGCAGAGAGCAACAAGCAGAGTTTTTTATGCAGCCTTACTTGGCATGAATTAGGGAAAGGGTACAAGATATTTCTAGATTCCTTCTCCTCCCTTCTGTTCAATTTCAACTCACAAGCAAAGCACATTTTTTCCAATTCCTTATCACTGAAGTTCCTCCTACGCATTTTTAAGACTCCCAGAACACTGGTGGAAAAAAAAAAAAAACCCCAAATCCAGAGCTAAAAGCAGCTTTGGCATCTGAAGCAGATTCACATCAGTCAGCTCACCTCCACTGCTGTTCCAAAGATGGAGATGCCTGGCTCCCTCTCTGTGCAAATGCAAACCTCTTCCTTCCTTGGAAGAGGTGCTACAGCCCTCAGGGCACAGTGGTTCAGCAGCACCTTTTCTCTGAGTTACTGGCACCACACTTTTTAACAAGTAACAAGGCAGAGCTCTGCCAAAGGCTTGCTGCCGATGGACACACCTCAGCACTTCTGCCAGCAGCACCCACCACACCGAAGGCGTGGCTGGTTTTCCCTGCCAGCAGCCAGCTCCCTGAGGTCTAGGTAATCATGGCCATGGGGACCATTCCAAGGAATCCCATGGATGTCACCACCCAAGTCAGCAAACGCTGCAAGCAAAGGGAGTGTTCCTCTTCCTGCAGTGGATGGCACCCCTGGAAAGGGAAGCTGAGGGACACTGGAGCTACCCTGTGAGTAAATGGGGTTTGGGCTCCAGTTTCAGGCCTGGCACAGCACAGCTGTGACTGTGAGAGGTGCTGCAGCTAAAGGACCTTCCCTATGTTATGTGCCAAGTCCTTCCCTGTGCCTACTCTTCTGGAAACTGGAGACAGGCCCTTGTCTTGTGCAACTAGATGAAATGGTAATTTCTTTTTCTCTCCAGTGAAAGGAAAAGGATTCAAATCTGTGTTCCTCCCATCACAGCTGCTTTTAGAAGCAGCCACGCAATTCTTGTCCTGATGATACAAAGGAGAAGAACCCCAAGTAGTGCTAAGAGAGGAAGAAACTGCTTCCTACTGTGGATTTCACATGCAAAGAGGTATTTTTCTGCTCCTATTCATAAAGTAAAGAATAGAGGAACAGAGAAGGACCTCTTTTGCCTGGATGACTGAAAGAGCACCTGGTCTGCTTCACACACAGAGCCTGGCACAACACAAGAATAGAGTCTACGCTGCAGTGACCATACTAGGAAGATACATCAGTATTGAGAGGATGGAGAGCTGCTGGAGCAGAATTTCAGTGCACATGGATGCTGAGATTTGAATTAAGAACTCCAACTTCTGTGCAGAATGTCGTGTTTGTACCCTGTGTGTGGAGCTGCCTGGTAAAGCAGGAAGGAGGAAACGAGGCAGAGCAGACCTACTTCTGATACTTGAGTGTGGTGTGAGCTGGCTGCAGCTAGGAAAACCAACTCAGCTGTGTTGGCTCCAAGGCTTTTCATCACATACACACACTGATCTGTGCTTCTAAAATCACAATGCTCCTCTGGAATTAAGACACTCCTCGCTGAGCCCGATTTTTCACATGAGTTTCTCACACAAACCTTGCTTATCTTTGGAATGTCTATGGAGGCACGAGTCTTATCTTTCTCTGGATAGCCTGAGCATGGAGAACAGAGGCAACAGAAGGTGCACGTTGTTATGGAAATGTTCCTGGGCAGGCAAGCCCCAGCTGCTGATTCATGTTAGGGGGACTCTACCTGCATGTCAAAGGAAGAGGAGGGATCAGAGGTCAGACTGTATGGGGTATCCCTGAGCTGCAAACCACACGAGGGATGAGAGGAACAAAGGAACTGAAAGACACAGACATTTGTATTCTAAAAGATCAGGCCTGGGGATCTGGGGCTCTGGTACCATCCTCACTTGATGATCTTCTCTTTGAATCCTTGCATGCAGGGAAGGAGCAAAGGTGGCCTGTGACTCTTTTTGTATGGCCAAAGAAGGGCCCCTCTTGGAAGCTGTGCCAGCTGGAGCAGGTGGATGTTCCTTGCAACAGTTGGGATCAGGGTGGGTGCCAAAACAGCCTCTTGCTGCAGCACCGAGTTCTGGGCAAAGACAACTCTGCCAATTCAGACTCTGGTGGTTTCCTCTGCTACTGAGAGCAGGCTGCTGGCTCCTTAGCGGGATGTGAAAAGGCAGGAGTGCTCACAGAATGCTAAACAGGGGGGAGGGAACAATGTAACTTTCACCTCAGCCCTGCAACAAGTTGCTCTGGCTACTGCAGCTTCCTTTGAGGGGCCCTGCCTCTCCAGAGCTGCCGGATGACTGCAAAACAGAACTTTGTTTCAGACTGACAGTGATGCAGTGGCAAATCCCCAGGCAAACAGAAGTTGTTAAAGTCCATAGGCACTGACTCTTCACAAGGAGAATGTTAAGACTTAAAGCCTTCTCTTGGCACGGTGCCACCACAGCCCAGCTCCTGGTGTGCTGGAGTCACAGACTGCACAAACAGCACTTTGTAAAATGGTGCGCTGGCTGATGGTGGCTCCTTGTGTGGGGAAGAGCTTCGCCCTCAAACACCTCCCAAAGAGGAGGGTGGGCTCCCCTGATCTCTGCACACAAAGTATGGAAAAGAATGAGCTGTGAGAGCTGAACAAAACTGGGATTGCTGGGACAAGCCTGCTCCTTATACCCTGTTTCCGTAACGGCTCAATTACAGCTGGCAGCAAGGTACGGTCACAGTTGAACGTCTGTGGACAGCTGTCAGGATGGCAGATGAGTACCAAAAAAATTAAGGGGCTTTTAGTGCTGCAACAGGGAGTTTTCTTTCACGTTAGCTAGATTAGAAGATCACCCCAGGTCCCTGCCCATTCTCCCCCTCTTCCCTTTCCAGTACATAAAATCCCTTAAATAGATCTTTAGACACACCTGGCTTAACCCCTAGCTCCAGTTTTCTTTTTTAAAAGCAAGTTGCACAGCATCATCCACATCCTGCACTATGTAGGATGCCTCCACCAGGCTGGGGTCAAAGCAGAAGTCCCGATGTCCGTGGAACACTGTCTCCTTTGTGTGTGGCTCTGCTTTCTTGGGAATGTCACCACCGTGGTGGTAGACCCCAGTGCAGACCAAAATCGATACGCAGCTCTCCACTGAGTTGTTGCAGTCATTCCTCAGCTCCAGGTAAGCCTCAGTCTGGGGACTGGCTGCCTGTGGGCTCCTCTTCACCCCAGCCTGGACCTGGTTCTGCTGAGCTGACTTGAGGTAGCTGTTGTAGAGGTTTGCCCCGTAGACGTCAGACATAGGGTTGTCCCTGGATAAGGTCACAGTGTGAAACAGAAATGAGAAACAAGCCCACGCATCTCCCTCTGGCTCTGGGGGACTGGGATTAAGACAGCACTGAAGGAGGAAGGGGTGTGAGATATTTGCTAACATCAAGAGGAGCACCCAGAGTGGGCCACTGAGTCTACCCAGCAGTGTGTCCTGCTCAGGCCTACAGTACTACATCTGGGTCTCTTAATTTTGTCTTTAATCCCATCACTCTATGTGCACTCTGCATCCTACAGTCCACAGCTTTGCTGTGTAGGGCACAAAAAGCTAGCAAACCTCTTTTCCAGGATGTGAGGCTCCAGAGACACCACTGGGATTTTGGTACTAACTTTAGAAATACTCAGAGGGGAAAAAAAAACCCAAAAAACCCCAAAAACAAACCAACCCACTAAAGAGCAGTTAGTATACAACTCCCTAAGGGAAAGCAGCAGGAAGAAGTCTCTTACCCAACTGCATAGAGGCGGCGGATGGGAGCCTTCCAGCCCTGCTTCTCTGCCTGCTGTTGGATCAAGAACTGGGCATAGCGGTAGGTGACCGGGCTGGGTTTGCCAATCAGGGCCTCGTACTTCAGTTCCCTGCCCGTCACCTTCTTGTAGATGTTCTCCAAGCAGAGAAGGAAAGTGCCATGGCCAAACCTGCCCCAGAAAGGAGGTCATCAGTACCCCAGTAACACCACTGAAGCAGCAAGCACTCCTTGGTTACTGCCTGATGTGGGTATGGTGTCCACACGCACACACCATCCCAGTGGTCTGGCTTTTCCTTCTCTCAGGTTTTAGTCTTTGTTTCTCATGCAGCTTCCATGTCTCTGCTGCTAATTACATCGTACAATCAAACTCTTAAAACACTCAAATGCTGAAAAAATGCAGTAGGAAAAGATCATCTGCATGAAAAAAGTATGAAATAGGCTAAACCAAACACCACACGTGCTTTTCACCTGGGCATCTTGGCTTCAGCCATCCACAGGAGGTCCATGTTGCAGGCAAGGACAGGCAGATGAGGGTATGGCACATCTTGCAGCTCTGCCCCAGGGTTCCCATTGCTCAGGAGTACATCAGTGATGAGCTGCAGGCTTGTCTCCCACCTCACTGGCTCGCCAAACAGAATCACCCCTGCACGATTTTGAGAGCTGTTTGGAAACTCACAGCATTCAAAAGCCACCTGCTAACAAAACCCCTCCTTTGCTGGGATGCCCTGGAAAATGCAGCTACCACTGGAACACGGCTGGTGCCAGGGCTCCAGTCTGCACATCACTGCTCCGTGTGCACCACTGGTCCCGGATACTGGAGCATGGCACAGAGAGAAGTTGGCTTTGCTTTCATCCAGCTTTCTCCAGCAGTGAGGCTGCCTCCTGGCTGTGCCCTCTGAATAAGCTGCCCGTGGATACCAGCGAGCTGACAGCACATCATTAGCTCCCATCCCAGCTGGCCTGCCTTGCTGTTAGTTCTGCTTGCTGCTCATATGTAAACACAGGCCACTGCTTACCTTCTATAGTGGGGAAGCCAGTGGTTGGAGGAGGCTGCCAGAAAAAAAGGAAGGCTGGGTTAGTAATGCAAAACCTAATGCCATCTCCAAAACAAAACTGAAAATGCCTCCTTTGAACCTGCCAAGGCAGTTCCATAAAAAGGCAGGACAAAGCCACCTGGAATCCCGAAGGAAGATTTTTTTTCCCCCCTCCCCCCATCCCAGATGGGATTTCACACATCTTCTACTCCTCTCTCACAGCTGGAGATGTCAACCAAGCCATCTTACCCCTTGCTGCCAGGAACAGCAGTGGAGGGCGAGGGGAGAGTCACTGCCCTTCCTGCAGGAGCCAACCCTGGGAAGAGCAGAGGTTGCTCAGTGCCAGTGCCAGGCTCTTGCTAAGGGATGTCACCCTGTCCCTTGGCAGCTTCCCTGCCCCGAGCTGTGTGCTGTGACCCCCTCTGCACCAGAGCAGCCCTGCTGCTGCTGCTGCTGCTCCAGGGACTTACCAGTTCTTTTGGCCTTCGGCTCTGGTCCACCATGTCTAACAGGGGATATGCCTTCCTCAGTGCCTCTATGGTGACTATGTGCTTGAAGCCCAGGCTAGTTCAGACCATCAAGGAATGCTGTGGAGACTGGTTTGTTTGGGGATTTTTTTAAGTGACTGTTTTTCTTTAAGTTACTTGCAAAAGCATCTGTAGGATTAAGGAATACGGGTCCTAGTAACAGAGCAGTGTGGTAACGCATAACCTCATGGCTCTCAGCCAGACTGTGTTCCAACCTATGGACGACCCTAAAGGTTACAAAAAAACCCCAAAACCTGACTGAGGTGACTCAACAGCAATCCCTGGAACTGGGCAGAGAGCAGAGGCTGCCACTTCAAGACAGAATAGATGTGCTTTGGGAGACCTTTATGCCAGGGTGCTGATACTGGTGCAGCACAGGGGGCTGGAGAGGCTGAAACAGAATCAGTGAAGCCTTGGTCAGCTCAGCTAGTGCAAGGAAAATTGTCTGTGCTGATAAAAATATACAGGTCAAGGATGAGGTGCGTTTGCTTGCAGAACACCTTGCCCTTAGCTCACCCTAAGTGCCTTGGGGAAACACAGAGAAGGGCCATGTTTTTGGAAAAAATGAAGTTAAATGTTGAGTATGGGGTGTGACCCTGCCTGCAGAGGCTGGGATGGTGCAAACACTGAAGGCAGCTCTTACCTCCCTGCAGACATGTCTGACCTGCTGTGCCTTCACCTCAGCCAGGCACTATGCACGTGGGATTGCCATTTAGACCACTTCCCTGTGCTGGGATGCTCTGACTCTGATGATATTTCATAAAATCGTTTAAATCAGGAGGGACCTTAAAGATCATCTAGTTCTCAACCCCCTGCCACAGACAGGGACACCTTCCACTAGACCAGATTGCTCAAAGCCCCGTCGTATTTGAGTTCCTTCAACTGCTGTCAGATTCTGGGGAAAACCTTATCTGTGGGACAGTTGGGAGTGATCTCTAATGGGCTTTGCCGTGAAAGAGTGGGAGGAGCACGACTTTATCTCAAAACTGAGAGACACCTAGAGCTGACGGAGTCCTCATGGTCACATCCCACCAACACAACAGCAACCACAGGAGAGGTAATGAGCATGAGAAGCCAACGCTGAATAGGGGAGTCAGGAGGTGACCAAAATGGAGATCAACAGTGCCTGCACCTGAGCCTGTCCGTAAGGACGCTGCCCCATAAGGTAAGCCCGGTGACCTTTGTGTCTCCTTGTGCTTCTAGAAGCTGAGCAAGCGGGAGCCGGGGGTAGGGGCAGGGCAGGAGCAGCAAGCAGCCTTCAGCTGGGATGCCGCAGCGGGATGCACAGAGCACCACGAGGCGCACGGAGCAAAGGATACTTGTGGGCGTTCTCCTCCACGGGCCCCTGCCCGGCCACCAGCATGCACCTCTGGTGGAAGTGGCTGAAGAGCTGCAGGGGGCTGTGGGACAGGATCACCTGCTCCGGAGACACCTGCGGGACGGAGGAGAGGCTGGCTGGGAACCGCAGGTAGGATTTCGCCTCCATCCCCCGGCGGTCGGGTCGCATCGCTGCCACCTGCCCCTGCCCAGCGCCTGGGGCCGAGGCAAAGCGCTCCAGGCGCTTCCCTCCCGGGGCAATCGTGGGCTCCCTCCTCCCGCTGCTCCACGGCCGGGACGCCGCTCCGGGAGCGCTGCCGCCGCCGCCCCGGCCCCGTTACCTGCAGCCCCAGCGCCTGGGACAGCTCTCGGGCCTTGGCCGAGCGCAGGCAGTTCCCGGCGTTGGTCAGGAACACGAGGGGCACCCGCAGCCGCCCGCTGCCNCCTGCTTCGGGGCGAAGAGGCGTTGCGGGTTTGGGGAGAGCCGGAGAGAGGAGAGGGTGTTGGAAGCAGCAGCGGAGCTGGGGGGATGTGGACGGGAAGGGGTGCGCTGGCTACAAGCAGCCGTGCCGTGGTAGAGGCGGAATCACCGGCGAGGAGAGATTTGGGCAGGAGGGAGCGAAAGGCTTTGACCCCTACAAAGCAATCACACCGGGTTTATCTCAGCCCTTCACAAAATCAAAGAACAGGAGGCTCTCGGTCTGTGAGCGAAACTGCTCCAGAGCTGTGCGGCCCGGGCTTCATGATAACAAAGGCGTCGCCCAAGGCATAGCCTGGTTTCAGTCTAGCGTGGCTACTGCTCACCCTGCCAAGGGTATTGCATGCCAAGGAATTGCACTGCAACTTGTTACCTCTGCCAGCTGACCAGGGCAGCGATTGTCCCCCTGTACTCGGCACTGGTGAGGTCCCACCTTGACTGCTGTGTCCAGTTCTGCGCCCCTCACTACAAGAAATTGAGGTGTGGAGCAAGTCCAGAGAAGGGCAACAAGGCTGGTGGAGGTTCTGGAGCATGAATTCTTTGAGGAGTAGCTGGGGGAGCTGGGAGTGTTTAGCCTGGAGAGGAGGAGACTCAGGGGAGACCTCATCACTCTCTACAAGNGACCACGGGGGCCCCCCGCAGCCCCCCGCTGCCGCCCGCCAGCCTCTGGAAGGCGCGGCGGGCGGCGGGCAGGGCCTGGCTGCCCCGCACCAGCACGCCGTCCACATCGAACAGGAACCCGAAGGCCGGCGGCTGCAAGGCGAGCGGAGGGCACGGTCACCCGGGAGCCTGCCCTGCCCGCNTGGGCAGGAGGGAGCGAAAGGCTTTGACCCCTACAAAGCAATCACACCGGGTTTATCTCAGCCCTTCACAAAATCAAAGAACAGGAGGCTCTCGGTCTGTGAGCGAAACTGCTCCAGAGCTGTGCGGCCCGGGCTTCATGATAACAAAGGCGTCGCCCAAGGCATAGCCTGGTTTCAGTCTAGCGTGGCTACTGCTCACCCTGCCAAGGGTATTGCATGCCAAGGAATTGCACTGCAACTTGTTACCTCTGCCAGCTGACCAGGGCAGCGATTGTCCCCCTGTACTCGGCACTGGTGAGGTCCCACCTTGACTGCTGTGTCCAGTTCTGCGCCCCTCACTACAAGAAATTGAGGTGTGGAGCAAGTCCAGAGAAGGGCAACAAGGCTGGTGGAGGTTCTGGAGCATGAATTCTTTGAGGAGTAGCTGGGGGAGCTGGGAGTGTTTAGCCTGGAGAGGAGGAGACTCAGGGGAGACCTCATCACTCTCTACAAGTACCAGAAAGGAGGGTGCAGCCAGGTGAGGGTCAGGCTCTACTCCCAGGCAACAGCGACAGGACAAGTGGACATAGTCTCAAGCTGTGCCAGGGTAAGACAGATTGGGCATCAGGAAGAATTTCTTCACTGAAACTGGTCAGGCGTTGGGATGGGCTGCCCAGGAAGGTGGTGGAATCACCATCCCTGGAGGTGTTCAAGAAATGGCTGGATGTGGCTCTCAGTGCCATGGTCTGGTTGACAGGGTGGTGATCAGCCAAAGTTTGGACTTGATGACCTTGCAGGTCTTTTTCAACCTTGAGAATTCTGTGAGTTACTGCCCTGCCTTTGCTCAGTCTTTTCTATGCAAACCCTTTTTCCTACAGATAATAAAGTTCTCTAAAACTCTGGTCACTTTTTTTACTCTTTGACAGACTGCGTCCCTCTTTCCTGCACCGTGAAACAGAAATCTTGACACTGAATTCAGCTGAGGCCCTTCCAAACCTGGGGGAAGTAAAAGGTTCATTTCACATCCATGGAGATGAAACAATGTTTGTTTGCTTTCTGACTGGGCTTAAGATCTCCTGAGTCCCTCGACAGGGCAGGTTTAACACGTATGACTTTAGGCATCAATTACACAAACAGTGTAATTGTTTGTTTTTACGCTTCCATTGCCATGAACACCAACCTTAATTTGTTTTTGACCCACTTTAACACCCAGAGCCCTATTTGCAGAGCTATTAAAGCACTGGCAACTCAGAGACATACATTTGTACAGATGGTTATTCCTCCTTAAGTGCTTTTGCCTTAACTGAATTACCTACCGTTTATTTTTTGTAATTTCCTCAATTTGCCAGGATCACTTTAATTTCTCAGAAGTGTTTGCAGCTCCTCCTGCTCTGGCAATATTTATGCTGGCCTTGGAGACGTTACTGGAAGTATTTAGCTCCCTGTAGAACTGGGCTTCAGACCTTCTCCCATCAGCACAAGGAAACCAGCTACAGGTATTTTGAAATGTGCCTTCTCAACTATGTACAAACCAGAGGCCTCCAACCCTCGCCTTCCTTGGCTGTCCATGAAAAATAGTCAGAGAGAGAGGCAAAGACTTTTTGAAATTAATGACAAACACAAGAGCCTTGTCCCGAGTGCTTCTCGCCCATCCACCAAGGCGGTCCCTCCTGGCAGAGTGAAAATGTGATTGATGTGCTGTGATTCCTGCTTAGGGTATTTGCCAGCGTGGATTTATGGCCTTTTAATGATACAGCCACTTGCAAGTTAGGCGGGTTGGTTTGGTTGCTGGTTTCGGTGCCTCTAGACTGAACTGCATTGTGGGGCTCTCTCAGTCCCCTTTTTTTTTTAAAATGTAAGGATACTTTTGCCCCTTTCTTCCCGTTCTCCTCTTGCAAAAGAGCCGGGAGAGACATCCAGCCCGTTCCCTATCGCAGAGAGGATTTCATTGCTAAGAAAAAGTTTATTCTGTTAAATATCCAGGAGTTGGGGGTGGGGGTNCAGCGGCAGGGCTGCCAAGCCCCGCGCTGTGCAGAGCCCGCAGTGGCTGCCGAGCCCCAGCACCCGCAGGCAGATTTGAGCTCATCAACTCTGTGCTAAACGCCCGGTCGTGTCATTTTCCCTTCAAGAGCTGGGAATTTCTCTGTGACTCCGCTGGGAGCTTCCCATTCCGCATGCTGTTCGTGGACGGACCTCGCGATTTCCTCTGCGGGCACATCTGGCGACAGCCATACCCCAAATAGCCCTGGGGATCGTCTGTCTGCCCTTCTCACAGCAGCCCACAGGAGATTCCCTCTTCTTCCCCTGTCCACGCCGTGCTTGGATGTCTCTCCCAGCCCCTTCCACAGCTCACTATAGAGACAAGCAAAACAGCCCGCAGCCTTCTCCCGTGGGTCCCTGTGTAAACTTTGCAGCTCTGTTTTCCCTGGACTCACCGCCCTGTCATCACCCCCCCCTCTTCCTGACCGTCTCACACTCGAAAGCAGCCGTACCTTCCACCTCTTTCCTTGCTGCCGGGGCTCTAATGGCCTGAACCAACCCTCCCCCCACCGTTTATCTCTTCTCTCCCCACGCTGCAGCCTGCTCATGGAATGATGGACAAGCCAAAGGTTGAGAAAATACAGTAAAATGCTTTTCTTATCCTGTAATGACCAAGGGGGAGGACACAACCTGATAAAAATGACAAGGCAGGAGAATTGAGAGCCAGACCCTTCACCTGCCTGTCCCTCAGTGCACAGAAAGCACTCGATAGACCTGCTGTGATTGCAACTGCTGCAAGCCTGGAAAGAAAGGAATTAAGGACTGAGCCGATTAGAGCTACAAGTTTCTGACCAAAGCAATGTGCTTCTGCTACCTGTGAAGAGGCTAATTCAGAGACTTATACAGGAAGAAAACCTGAATCATTTGGAGCTGGTGGAAAAGGCATCTGCAACCCTGTGTTTTATGGTCAGAGGGCTTTGCCTAGCATCTGGCATCTGCATAGTCCCACTGCGATGAGGGAGGCTCACATGACAGATAGAACCAGCTGCTTGCTTGGGCCTATCTCTGTTTTCAACCACTTACTTTTACTCCTCTGCTTTTATTGGCGTGATTTCTGACGGCAGCCACTAGTGCTGGATCAGCCATTTCCTGGCAGCGAGTGACCAGGAGGCAAACATTTCATTCTCTAAATTGCCCCCAAGGCAGTCTAAGATGCTCTGCAGCAAACACTTGTGCTGCAAACAAAGCTCCATCCACGTCCTATTTACACAAATTGAACCTGAAGAGGCCACAGGGACAGGCAGATGGGGGAGATAACAGGCATAAGGCTTCAGGTATTGCTGTGGCTGCTGGAAGGAACCGTAATAGAAACTTCCATGAATTTTCTACTCTCCTTCTTTGCTCCTGAGTCTGGGTGGAGATTGAACCAGCCTCTTTTTGCCTCTTTATGTCTGTCCTACTCAGCCTCCCACCACCCTTGTGGCTGCCTCCACGTCTTTTATCTCTGATATTCAAGCTCTCTCAAGCTGCTGCTTTCCTCCCATGCCCACCAGCAGTACTTTGGGCAAAGAGCCTCAATTTGTACCATGTGCTCACCTGGTGCTCCTCAAGGCACTTGCCAGCTTTGAAAAGAATGGGCTGATCATTTTAGCCTTCTCCTTGTTTCCCTCTATTCCCTTCCTGAAACCGTGCTAAAAGGAGGTTAAATGACCTTCAGTAGTCCCTTTACCTTCCTGTAACCACCACAGAGGTGGTACAAAACTGTGGTGGGAGGAGAGGCACCACACACAAATCCTGCCTGTCAGGTGGTCTCTGTACCAAAACACAGCCCTGAGCTGGATGCAGCTGCTGTGGGGTTTGGGGAAGGGGGAACAGGGGACCTGTGTAGTGTCTTGGCCAGGTGACTCAGGCTTAACACTGTTAGATCCACAGATCAAACTGCCCTTTGCAGCCTGATGTGAAGGTATTTCAGACTCCCTGATCACTCCAGGCTGAGTGATGTGAGACATCCCCCTCCACTGCACGTTCCAGATTAAAACCGCCCATCAAATCTGGGTATCCCCTGTTCTGTTTAACAGGAAAAAAAAATTAAAAAAAGAAGAAAGAAAAATAACCTCCACAATTCAGACAGGTTAAAAAATTTAATTATAGACTATGTTCTGAAAGAGAAAGGCAGGAAAGCATTGTATGTGATGTATTTGCCAACAAATGTGAGCAGGGAGCCAAGGTACTGGGGAAAAGGGAATAGACCAGCAGCAAAACCCTTGAAATACTGCTGCTAAAAGCTGAGTCTCAGTGAAGCCCTGCAGCCAAATTTACCCAAAACTTTGGAGCTGAATGGATTGATCTTTTATAACTGCTGTGGTCCAGCCTAAATTCCTCCTTTTTTGCACACCTGGAGTTAGAGAGGTGAGGATGCAGCTGGGTTTCTCACTTTGCACCTTTCTCTGAACTAAGGGGTGCTCTGAGGAAGAGCAGATTCCCAGCAGTAAAGCAGGCTGGCCCTCCCTCTGTCACCCTCACCAAGGCCCTAAATACAATGGGAACCCATGTGCTGCCAGAGGACTCTTGAGAAGCCCCAGTCAGCACACGTGGCAATGCCCTGTGTGAGGAGGGATCCAAGGAAGGCCACACCACTGGAGCCAGGCCCCTCCACGTGGTTCAGGTTCACATTTAAACAGGCATGTATGATCAGGATGGAAAAGTCTCTGCCCTCTGCCCAACCCTGAGGTGGATACCTTCAGCAGAAGTGGGGCCAGTAAGCCAGTCCCAAATGCAGACAGAGCCCTGCAGAGCCAAGGTTCACCTTTTTGAGGGCTGCATCTGAAGGTACCTCAGACGTGTGCCATTTCAAACCCCTGTGACTTCTGGAGAAACCTGATTCTGCTGTAATTCCGAACAGCAGCACACACTGGTGGCTCCAGGCACTTGGCCTCATCACAGCACAGTTGTGAAGCAGGTGAATGGCCATGTGCACAACAGGAAAGCAAGAAATTTCCTCTGCCTAGGAAAGCAAGAACAAACTGGACACAACTGGTAAACTGGTTCTGTGGGACTCCCACGCAGGGNCCAGCAAGCATTTGGCAAATGGAAGATCAGCCCTGCAACTACTGCAGGTAATGAGGAGAAAGGAGGACTACATGTAACCAAAAAGTGGTTCAGGATCTCAAGAAATCACGTGCAGGAAGAGCTGAAAGCTCTTCTTCTGTGGTAGAAAAGGAAGGGGCATGGGTCAACCTGTGTGTTGAGGATCTCAGCTCCTCCCACGATGGCTCTGTAATGATTAGCTTCACCTTGGCAGCAAAGAGGCTTATTTAAGGGAGAATCAACTCATGGCAAATAAAGATCTTCATCCATCCACATATAGCAAAGCTGAAGGATCAGGTTGCTGAGAGGGACGTGGCTTTGGGTCGCTGGTTGGCAGCCATTCTGTTTGCTTGCAGCGGTTCTTCTCAGCAGCATTACGAGTAAGGCATTTCCCAAGTCAGCATTCATAACCTGGCCATGACCAAAGGCTCCCCTAAAGGGACTTTAGTCTGAGCTCTGCATGCAACACCCACGGAGGAGGAGGGAGGGTGGCTCTGCTCTGGCTACTCCTCCAGTATAAAGCTCCTCCCAGGACCTAATCTGCATCAAGGCCCAGGAAAGGTCAGTCTGCAAATAAAGCATCAGGATGCTTCAGAGAAAGATATTGGGGGTGTGAGCAGAGAGAGCTGCAGTGGAGACAGCTGTGGCTGAAAACGGCTGGGGGTGTGAGGCACTTCAACCCCCCCAGTTAGCGAGGGTTGTGTGTAGTCTGGGTTCTCACTTTTTCATTCGTGGTTTGTGTTACTGCCTTCTGCAGTGCACACACGTGTGGCTTGTTGTGATTTTATTTGTGTTCTGTGATGGGGTTTGTAGTGTGTTTGGTTTGGTTGGGTTTTTTTCCTCTGGGATAACCAGAGATGAAGTTGCAGCCTGTGAACTGTGGGCAATTTAACACAGGGCACGCAGGCTGTGCAGTCTGATCCACTTCTGTAACAAGTGAATTTGCCTCCCACTAAGGTGCTGCAGCCAAGGTCAGGGGAAATAAACACTATGGCCAGGCAGCTTGAGACAATTAACAGAAAGCATAAAGAGAACCAATTGGCCCAGGCTGGTCAGATTAGGAAACAACACTCTTTGCAAGTCTGTGGTTCAGTGGAGGGAGACGTCTTGCAGTAGGAACTTTTGTCAATTCTCCCTTGGCTGATGCAAACCACCATAATTGTACTGGAGTCAGGGAAAGATGCTGTTTGATCCTGGCTGCATGCTTGGGGTATGTGTGCTGAAGGGTTTTTCTGAATTTATTTAGCAACCTGATTAAATTTTTTTTTTTTTTGATGATGTTAAGAAAGGGAATCTGCTTGTCTAGAGACTATTTCTTGTATAGTTTTATTTTTTTGCCAAGGAGCTGGAAACCACAGAGGTACAAATGAGCACTGAGGCTATCCTCAGCAGTTCTCTACCAAGGTGAAAATCTCTCTGACAGGCTGAATAAGGCCCCATTTGCACGATGAGTTGGGCAATAAAGGCTGGTAGTGGAACTCCCTGAAACCAAAAGGTGTTTCCTACAAATGCCTGTGTTAACATGGCCTTGTGCAGGGGGATAGTTTTAATCAAGCTGGGCCTGGGAAGCCAGGATGTTTTTGACTTAACCTGAAATGTGTTTTGTCTTCCTTTTGACCAGAGGACAGGAAAAGACTTTGTAGTAGAAAAACTGCTGGCAACTGAGGCACCTCTTTTCTGGCTTTGTGATCACTGTGCAACCAGGCTTAAATGTTCTGGGAGCAAGTTCCACCAGCTTGTTTCCAGCCATGGTAGGTCCTGAAATAGCAGACATCAGACCTGTGACTGGTTCTTCGACCTAGCAGTGCTATTTTGGCAGCAGGCCCAGGGTTAAACATAACAAGAGTCATTTTCAGTCCTTGCTCTCTTGAAGGTCAGTGGCCCAAATGGTTGGATGTTTGTCTTAGCTGCTTCCGGACAAGGTCTGCCTTTTGTAGCGATAAGGCAAAATTCAGAGATCCTGGTGTTGGCAACCTCCTGCTGACTCTAATTGGAAAGCATGTTTCTCCTGAATAAGGATGTTGGGATTTGGTCATTGGCAATTTTTAATTGTTTTGACTCTTTTGAGCGGGGTGATTTCTTGTGGTTGCTCCAAAGGCTCACTGCTCCCTTTTACCTCCAGTCCATGACTTTCACAGGATAGTGCAGCTCATTCTTAGCTTTAAGCCCATTAAGCCTGGTTTACCAGAGTCGCCCAGTGCCAGGTGAGACTTTGACGTCCCTTCATCTGCTCAGGTCACATGGAAGAAGCAGTCTCCCTCTTAGCAATCAGTCTGGCTCGCTCTAGCTTGCCAAATGCCTTCTGAGATGAGCCTTGTCCTCTCTACAGCTCCCTTAGAAAGCTATCAGAGAGGTCAGCCACAAATTGGTCCCATTTTTTCTGCCAGACCTCTTTGGCCTTGGCTTTCTCATCTGGTAGCATGGCGCTGTATCTGCGAGGAGGAGGAGGAGGAAAGTCAGTGTCAGGCAGGAGACAAGGGGGCAGCTATTTCAGGAGCAGCACCGACATGAAAAGGCAGGAGGCAGCAAGAGATTAACCCTTGCAGGACATGCCTGCACCACAGAGAGTAACACAGTGTCAAGAGCCTGGAGCCCACTTGGGCTCATGCTGGGACAAGAAATATCACGGCCACATCAGCAGCCTCTGAGTCCTGCAGCAGGAGGACAAACAGCTCGGTCTGCATAAGCTGAAGACTCACTGGGCAGCACCCAGTGACGTGGGATAGCCTTGAGGATTGGCACAGGATTTGGCACACAGGCAAGAGCCGAGGAATGTGCAGGAAGACCTTGGGCATCATATCCAAACTATTTTTGGACTGTTTTATTTCAGAGCTGTCCAGTTAATAGAAAAAGTGGTTAAACTCACCCAAACTAAATGCTAATTGTTTTCCTGTGTTTCCCAGGTGAGTCATGGCAAACACTGCAGCAAGTCAAATTTTGGCAGAAATAGACAAGGGATACAAAGACGTATGATTGATTTCTCCCAAACCCAGAACCAGGTGGCGGAGGCAAGTTCACAAAGGATGGAAAAGGAGGAACACACTGAGGCATGGAGTAAGAGAAAGGCACTTGAGAGCACAGGCAGAGGAGCCTCTGGGGTCCCTGTGTCCCGCCTTTGGAGGAGGCAGACAGAGGAGATTTTGGATTAACAGAAGCCCAGCTCATGTGGCAGAGGAGACTCTGGGGCCAAAACCCAAATGCAAGCAAGCTGATGGTCTCCTTATGATTACTATGACTAGATGAGAGGGGATGAACTTACTTTATGGAGTTGAGTGCAAGTTGTTTCAGGGTCCTCAGGTCAGCATTCATCCCTCCGATGGCCATGAACACCTCGTAGAAGTCATAGGAGACCCCCTTTGCCCCAAAGATAGGGGGATCATCGGGGCTGATCACGATGGGGTGCCCCTCAGCCATGAGGTCAGCTGCAGGGTGACTCCTCAGGTCAGCTACCAGCAGCAGGACCTGGGTGGGCAAGAGTGGGAGACAACAGCACAAGAGGTTATTGCTGCAGCTGTGTCACCCTGCACACCTGCTGGGGCTGCCTGTGTCAGCGTGGGCAGGGAGGGACAGCCTCCAGAGGGATGTTCAGAGTGTTCTCTGCTCTGAACCAGCTTGGCTCCACTGCCTATACAGAGAGATTAATTTCTTAAATAAATCACCTTAATCAAGGCCAGTGGGGTGAATAACTTGGGCTTATTTAGAACAATTTGACTGTGAGCAATTCAGGAACAGTCTTTTGGTTACATATTTGCTGTGGTGCTTTGCTTGAGGCGTCTGGAGCTGGTATCAGGGTTCTCTCCCCTAAGGCTCACACCAGTAAATCTCCACCCAAAGCATCCTTTCTGCTGCCCCCAGGGGACAATGGCACCATCCTAATGTGCTGCAGAAGGGTTCCCACTGGTTATGAATTCTGCAAAACCAGGGACTTCCAGTTACAATACCAGCTTCTCAGCCTCTGGCCCTCCTGGCTTTGAAGTATTTTCAATTATGTCTCTTAAGACACCTCTGTGACTCTGGGCCTCATCTCCACGAGGGAGGACTGCCTTCCCAAGTTCCTCTGGATAGGAATTTAATTGGTTTTTTGCTGACTGGCATTACAAGCCATATATATATATACTCACAGTGTGTGCCTACGTAGCAAACTGCAGTATAAGGTGGTGCAAAGGAAATTAAGGCAGCCTGTGTGCATCCAAACTTGTAGGTGCCCCCCAGATGACCCTCACAGCTATGGTAAACCCCTTTCCAGTGACCCAGCCACAACACCTAAGCTTTTAACAACATACCTGGTTGGAGATGGGACAGACTTCTACAGGAATATCCCTCTTCAGAGACAAACTTTTGGCTACTGGGTGTTTGATGAGAGCAAGTCCATGGCCAATCCTGCTGGTATTCAGTAGCAATGCATCCAGCACATTATTGTCTACAGAGGTGCCTTGCCAGTCTGAGCAGAGACAGGTAAGAGTCACTGCAGGGCTGTGAGGAAATAAAACTTCTCAAACTGCTAGATGATTTTGTTAATACATTGTGAGGTGAGAGGCTGAGAGTTTCCACTTGCATTTTCATTGAAACAGGGATCTAAATCTGCCCAGGATATTGCCCAGCATAGAGATACCCACTCATCTCACCTGGCTTTGGATATTTACAGTATTGCTCTTACAGCTGAGCTAATTATGCTGGACTCCATTAATTGTCAATGGAGAGAAGTAATAATTATTGGGGATAATTATTGGCCTGTGCATTAGGATGAGATGTATTGTGGCTTACAAGTGCTTGCTCCTGCCCGTGGCTATGAAGGGAGCTGGGGGTAACCAACCACACTTTTTCTGTAGATGTCAACATGCAACACACAAGGTGCAAGTTAGACACGACCCTCACGCGTGGTCAGGATAAATCCCACCCACGCAGACTGAATGAAGTATTGCCAATAATAACACATTGCCCCAGGAATGAAGGGTACATCAGTTACTTTGATGAGCCTGTTCAGTTAAGCCTCAAGCCTGACTCAAACGTTATTTCACCTTAAAATGTAAAATAATGGCTGGGGGACTCTGCTGCTGTTGTGGATGGGAAGTGAGTGCTGTTCCAAGGAGGAAATGGCTACCAGCAATAACTCTTACACGTGACTCCTTGTCACACCAGGTCAAAGACACTGAGCAATGTGACACCTACAGCCAAAAGCAGGGAGTAGGGAAGGGAGGGAATGCCACAGCTCCAAACTGATATGGGGAGAAGCACAGGGGAAACTGGTTATGCACATGTGTATACACACACAAATCCTATAGATAGATCCAGCAAGCAAGCCAGGCTTGCTTCTTCTGCTCTTTGCAAGACTTCAGTCTTGCCTCTGCAAGCACTAACAAGCCTTGAGTCCTCGTGCTTACCAGTCTCCCCAGCATGGAAGAAGTAGGGCAAGTTGACCCCCATGGAATATGGGATGGTCAGGGCATCCTTCAGGTCCCATAAAGAATGACCTTCATCCTCGTTACCAACCTGGGGGAAGGCAGAAAGGTATTTTTGAGCATGCTGGGGAAGATGGTGGGACTTACAGCTCTATATAAATGAGGTGCCAGCTGTGCTGAAATTACAATGCTGTTGGGTAGGGAGCTGATTCTTTCAGGGGATTTTGTCAATTACACCAAACAAAATCCTGAGCTGGGGGATTTGCAATTCATTAACACTGATTTCAGTACGGCAGCGCAGGTTCTGGCTCTGGTATACAACATATGCCATGGTGTGTGTGCTTGTATCACCAGGGGTTCAGTGAAGCCCCAGAAGAAATACAGTTACCAGGTCGAAGCCTGCCAGGGTGTCTGGGAAGCGGGCTCTGAGTGCCATGGCAGTGACGATGGCTTCTTTAATCTGGGAAACATTCAGCATCCTAGAGAGCAAGAGAGAGAAAGCGCTGCAGAAGCTGACTCCCATGGGCCTGCCTTCTCGGGGTTTGAGTTGTGAAATGGGGCCCCCAGGGGCATTTCCAAAATGCAAGTTGCTCCTGAATCTGACAACCAGCTTCAGGTCTCTAGAGGAACAGCAGTAGAAAACTGATGTTATGAAAGGAAACCCAGGAATGACCAGGAAATGCCTGGCTAGACCCTGCTGTCACTTGAGTTGAGGCACGCTTGTCTATCTCACCGGCTTTCCCACTTAACAAGCAGGGAAGGGAACACAACAGTGTGGAGAGAAAATGTTTAATTGTTTTTCTTTCCTCCCAACTGTTTTGTTGGGAGGTGAGACAGTAACTGCATTTCAAGGGAGTTTTACATTTAGGTTTCTTGCAGCCCTATCAGACTTAAACTTCTCAGTGCATTTTGCAGACTGTGTCCATACCCTGAGCTGGCCAGAGAGGCAAGCCGGCCCTGAACTGGAAAGGGCACTGTGCCAAATCAGAGGCTGCTGAGAGGTCTGCTCTCCTTGCTGAGCATCACCTCACGTGACTTCATGGCATCTGGCTGACTTGGAGAGCAGCCTTGTGCCCGCCTGCCCGGGCAGCAGCACGAACATACCGTACACAGGCTGCCAGGAGCAGCGCGTGCAGGGCCCCACAGGGAGCTCTGCCACACCGAGTGCCCAAACTCGGGCACTGCTGCGGTGTCTGCACGGAGCAGGAGTGCATCCAGCCTCAGGAAGAGAGCAGGCACGGCTTGGACACGCACACAGGCAGCCCTGCCCTGGCTCATTCCCGCTGCCAGGGCTCACGGACGCTCCTCTGGCGCTCACCCCGCTCGCTTCGCACGTACACAGACTGATATAGGAGTTCTCACCCTCAGCCTTTTACACGTGCCAGGAAATGCTTCAGGAGTCAACACCCCGGGTCTAACGACGCACGTGGACATTGCCAACCAACTGTGGCACTCCAGCCCAGCCCTCAGCATTGCTTCTCCCAGCCCAGTCCTCCCTCTGCCCGCCTCCGACACGGCACAGCCGCTCTTAGCCCTGCTCAGCCTCTACCTGTGCGCTGCAAATATAATCTTGGCTCCAACAAAGTCTGGGTGCTCCTTCACAAACTGCCTGGTCACTTCCTGGTAGGTTGCCACAGACCATGATTTGTTGTGCCGGGTGCCATCCAGTTCGTAGACCTGCAGCGTGAACAGCACGTGACAAGCAGCGGTTAAAGGAGGTGTTTCATGGGAAGGTGGGAGAAATGAACTGACAAAAACCTTGGGAGAAGCAATGTTCTGTGGTCCTGAGAGCAGGGCAGGAAAACAAAAGCAGTAAAATCTGTGCAGAACATTTTCTTCCTCAAGCCTTTACCAGCTGGCAAGAACTAAGGAGTGGTTTTCCTCCCTCCCATGGGATACAAGTTTCTCTGTGTTCAGACATGGCAAGCAAGCGCCCTTGAGTACCCAGAGGAGACCGTGACCTCTTACTCCTGTCTGTATCAAATGCTGGAGTGTTTTGTCCAGCTGTCTGGCAGCTCACACAGGCTCTGTGCCTTGCAGTGGCAGTCTGTCAGCCGAGGCAGCCCCAAGGCACGCGATGGCTGAGCTCCGTAAGCTACCAGCTGAGCTGGGCTTCTGCTCCCCTCTGCCAGAGGTTTGCTTCATGACCTTGAGTCAGTCGTTTAGTCTTGCCATGCTTTCCCAGGTCTCTGGCTGCAAACTGGGAAAAAGAATCCTTTTGGCGTGCTCTCTCCCATCAACTTGCTCTGGAGGTCCCTCACTACCAGGGCTGTTCTCAGGGCTTTTGCCCTGATTTCAGCAGGGCTGGAGACCCTGAATGCCCCCAGTGATACTAAACCACAACGGCCCTGCCTGGAGTTGCTCACAGACAGTGGCTGAAACCACTCCATCAGTTCTCCTCTCACCCTTCTCACTATCCTTTCCTCTGTCACCTTTCTCTTCCAGCCTTCAACCACTCCACTTCACCCCCTGACTTCCTCTCTGGTGCTGTCCAGATGCCCCTCGCAAAGCCCCGCACCCCATCACAACGTGGTGTCCCCCTTGCAGGCACCAGCAGCCGTGGGGCAGCTGCAGATGCTCAGAGGGAATTTTCCCCAGCTGCAGCCCATGGGAATGTGAGACTTTACACAGCTGAATCTGCAAACACAGCTGGGCTTAGGGGGCTTTTCCACAATGTTTGCTGTTTCACACTAAATCCCAGTTTTCATTTACTTTACCTCAGGGGCCGCTTCTGGCAGGCTTTGCTGCAGGGAGAGCTTTTGCAGTGTCAGCGCTGCTGTCCGAGCCTCATGGAGGATCTCCAGCCACACGAGCATCTTGCTATCCCCGTCACACTCTGCTCACCTTGACTTTCACCACGAAGCATTTCCCTGCCCTCTCACCCCAGCTTCAGCCCAGCTGTCCCTTCGCTGCCCTCCATCCCAGCGTGGTGCAGCTCCTGGCGTTCCCTGCCGTGGTGCCCGGGCTGCAGGTAGCCTGCCTGGGCTCACAGCACATGAGCTGCAGGCTGCGAGCGAGCCCCAGGGCTCTGCGGGCTCCCACGGCTGCCGCCAGCATCAGGAGCTGGATGGGAAGCGAATCTTCGCTGCCAAGCCTCTCTTCAAAAGGACTTACAACCGTGTCTGAGGGCTGATGGTAAAGGCAGGGTATTTTCCAGTCAGGCCCACGCACTTGTACCATGGCAGATACTCTTGGCCTGGAAACCTGTGTGGCCTGAGGGGATGCCAGCGCTCGCACTGCCTCACAGCACAGGCATTTTGACACTGCTGTTATTTTCTCTCTCTGGGTACCCCAAAGACAGGTGGTGGCTGAGTTCAGAGCAACCGGCTCATGGCAACCCCCAGCAAAGTAAGATACACGCAAACGTTGTGGCCTTCTCCACATCCCTTTTTTTTGCCCCCCTTTGCAATACATCCTTCTCCTCTCAGGCACGACAGAGCGGTGGCCTGCAGCCCTGACACTGAGCCCTGTCTTGCTATGGGACAGCCCAAGCTGCAGCACGGACAAAGCCAGATCAGCCTCCAAATCTGTGGCAGCACCTGCCTGTCTGCTGGCAGGGTGGCAGTGGAGGCCTGTCCAGCAGCAGCAGTGGTTGCTGAGGCACAGGCGTTCCTCTGCAGCTGTCTGGAGCCCACCAGCCACTGCATGCACGGGCTGTGAGCTAAGGAAGCTGCTGGCAGGCACGCTCAGGAGCTGGGATGCCAGCAGGACATCAGCATGGCTGCTGCATCCACTGGATGCCGTGGGGCCAGCAGCAAGCGGCCACCTGCCTTCCCAGGCACAAACCACCACCACCTGGTCCTCCAGGTGCTGCCGGAGGGACCTCGCACAGCAGCTGCAGTCCCGTTGTAGTGGACTGCTGAGAACATGGAGGTAGGTGGAGTGGTGAGCACCAGCAGAGCCCGTGTGTTTGTTTTGGTAAGGCATCTGCCCCTCTGACAGAACTCCCACCCCCGTGGAGTCCTGCGTGGAGCTGGGCTGGAGAACTGTATGGCAAAGGTTTGTCTGCAGTGACAAAACTGTCACGGGGAAAGTGGGAACACTTACAGTGGTGTGGTGCCTGGGGAGGCATTAGGGCAGAGTGGGTTTGTAGGACAATCTGGCCAGCTCTGGGTGACACGCAGGGAGAAAGGCCTGAACCATGACCAGCAGATTTTGGTGTTAGTGGCAATGAAAGGAGCAGTTCACACTTCAGACACACAGCCAAAATTTTAAGTTGTCTGCAAATTGTGGAAGGTTGTGTTTTGCCAATTGATTGACTCGCCTATTCAGAGTAATCACTCTGAAATAAGCTGAGGATTTAAAATAAAATAACCATTCCAGAATAAGTCTCTGTCCAAGACAGGAAATTTGTTCAGAATTGCTGCCACAGAACAGGTGATTCTGGTGCAGACAAAACTGAGCTGCATCTTCCCATTGAGCAAGGTTTTGACACAGCTCCCAGTCTCACTGTACAATGTAGTTTTGTGCTGATGTCACAGCAGGTATCTCCCCTAGCCATTAAGAACAAAGAATCTCTCACTTTCAAGCCCTTGCCTATGCAAATCTCCAAGAAAGACTTTTGAATATGATCAAGGTTTTCCAGCGTCCTTAGAAGGGCAGGTATGCAAACATCCAAAAACTAAATTCAAGATAGGGCTTGAGAAAGGTTATGGAGAAAAAGGGATTTAAAAGACTACTAGAGAAGCCAAACCCCACGTACCGCAGGCAGGATAGCTCTTATCTCGACATACTGTATGTTATCTTCATAGAGCTCCAGCAGCCCCTGGTAGAAATAGGCCTTGAACACAGGTGCATAGCAGATAAGTCCAGAGGCAGTGAGAAAGATTTCTTCAAATCTGTTCCAAATGAAAGCCTGAGAGGGGTAGGCCAGCTCAGGGGCATCTGTCACCAGGGTCAGGTTTCTCAGCAAGCTATAGAAAAGGGAGAAGAGAAGGAATGAGGAGAACAAACAGAGCCTGTTGGCACTGCAATACAACAGGCGTAACAGCGACTGGCGCAACTAGGAGGCATTCAGGTCATTTTTCTGCCACCTGTATTTACTCCTCTAATGGCTGGCACAGAATTCATGTGATACACGTTGAGCTGTGAGCAGGGTAGGAGTAGGTGTTCAAAACCTGCCCCTCCCTTTTTCAAGGGCAAAATCTTGAGGAGGAATAGAGTTACAAAAGCAAGTGCGGTGCTTCTGTATCAATTACGCTCTGCTGCCCAGGGTATCGCTAATCTGAAAGTAGGCATGCACATTACTCCTGCAGACAATATATTTTCCCAAGAACCTTCAATGCACATAAGATGTTACAACACCTGACCCTCTGTTCAGCACCTAAAAGGCAGACTGAGTTTACAGGAGATGCCATGGACTGGGGCCACCACCCACTTGCTTCCTGAGCCCGTAAATTGTTCTGGTACCTTTGTATTGTCAAAATATGCCATCTAAAAAATGCAAGGGGAGAACAATTCCGAATCAGAAATCATTTCTCCCCACCAGTGAGAACAAACCTGATGGCCTGCCTGCCTTGCTGATAGCTACTTCAGGGAAACAGCTGATAGGAATCTCAGTCCTGGCTTTTCTTTAGCGTGATGGAAATGTATTTATTTCCTCCATACACTCAGCTGGCATATAAGCCTCTTTCAGAAATCCAGAGAGACAGTGGGTAGTTTTATCAAGCAGAGTTTAAGGGAGCCAGTAAATTGCAAGATTATCTAATTGTGGGTGACAGCTTGCATTTAGGACAGGGTGAGCATCTGTGCCACACCACCCACCCTCTGGCAAGCTGATAGCCTTCATCCCACCTGAAGCCTTGCCTCCGGCAACAGCCCCCCTTCTTCCACCTGAAGAGTAGCTCATAATGAATTTCTCCTACCAGTGGGCAAAGTCTAAATGGCAATGCAGGGATGATTAACTTCATTCCTGGGTGGACAAATGGAAGCCATCACAGCAACCTACAGATCTGTTTTCTTGTTGGCCCAGTGCTTATCTCGTGTCAGGGGCTAAGCAGGTTCAGATAGAAATACCTTCAGCCATGCTTCAGCTTTCATCTGAGTATATTGTTTCCCCTCAATAACAGCTACTGATCTTTAATAATCTTTCCTGTTTGATGTCTTGGCCCCCATCCTTGTGCAGTGCTCTGCTCTGTTATATGGGAGGTGTGGCTTTGATTTGTGATCTTATTATCTTCATCCAGGACACTTCTGTGGATGGAATTAAACCCCCACAGCCCCCCTGCAGATGTAAAATGTGATCTGGTCCAAATTCATAAACTAAGACATCCTGGGCAGATATGCCTTTTGAATCCCTCCATCCTGCCCATAAAACAGAGCCCATTCCCCCAGGATTTGCCTGCTGTTTCACTCTCTAAGGATTCTCTTCCAGGGCCTGCAGTTTCATTTCTCCCTCACTCTGTTAATTTCTTTGCCAGGAACAAACCTGCACATAAAGAGATGCTACTGCTGTTAAGGATGAGATTTTAAACGCCCAACAGTCAGGAAAATTCAGAGTTAAGGTTTCCACAGCAACTTGGGCTCTGCCTTCCCATGCATTACAATGGGGGCTTTGGTGCCATTATCACAGGACACTGGGCAACCCCAACCACTGCTCAGCAATCCATGCAACCAGAGAGGACCGAGCCGGACCACGGACGGGGCGGGCAGCGAGGAGCACGCAGCAGCGGAAGACACCGCGGCATCACCCCAGAAACCAGGAATGCAGGAGCCAGGAGCATCTTGGAGGCGCTGATCCAGCTGCCCGAGCTGCGGAGGGAGAGGCAGCCGCCGGCAGAAAGGCTGTGCTGCTGCTCACCGGGGAGGTTTCGTGTGGGAAGAGCTGGGGAAAAGAGATTTTTCCCCCTTCCCTCCTGGCCGAAGGGCAGCTCCCCTCCAGCTCCGCACGCCGGCGGAGAGCACCTGCCCGAAGCCGGGAGCCGAGCGGGGCTGTTCCCACCGGCGCTGCGAGCACCGAGGGAAAAACCTCCCCGTGGATCAAAAGGCCGTGCAAGCCCGTTCTCGCCACTCCAGGCAGCTCTGTTTCAGATAAGGATGGGTGGTTAGCCGGGCTCCCACCACCTTCTCCCCTTGTCCTGTGAGAACTCGGTTCCTCCAGCGATGAGCGCACGCAGGGCTCCGCTCCCCGCCTTTAAATCTGGCTGTGCAAACTCGTGGTTGTTTACTTAGCCTGTGCTCCTGGGCTAGAAACAGCAATAAATCCCCACACCACCCTGCTCCTAAAAGCACATAAATCAAATTGTACTTCTCTTTATAATCCCCTTCCCTTTGAGACTGATTATTGATCCTTACAACTGTTGAAGATTTATTGCATAATAGTGATCCATCCTTGATAACCAGATAATCTCCTAAGGATTCGGGGGCTTTTGCCATCAGTAGCTCATGCAGATGAAGCAAAGCTTCATAAATACTTTTTTTTTTTTCTTTTTTGCTTCTTTTCTGGAATGAGCCTTTGCCAGTGATCAGGTGCAGACTACAAATAGCCTTCCATGTCATGTCATATATGCACTGAACAATGCTATTGCAATGCATATGCCCAAAGGGGCACAGCTAAAATGACCAGCCAAGGATTATTTATTTTCCGCTGTGGGTTTGCTTTCTCTTTTCCTGGGTTTTTTCCCCGTTTTCCTTCCCTGTGCTATATAATACAGAAGTGAAAGGTTTTGTTGCCTTGTTTTTGAATGGATTCTTTTTCCTGCTTCTCTTTCTGTTCTCGATGGGTAATTATGCCCCTCTCCTCACCATAGTATCTAAATGTCTTCCAGTGGTGCATTAAATAGTGTGACTAACATCTGTCACATGTGGTTCATTCCCTTTCTCTAGCTCTCTCTCATCCCCTCTTCTTCTCCCCAAGGGGAGACTTGTAGAGGGAGCGGAGTGCTTTGTTTCTGTAGTGGATTTTTATTCCTTTTTTCCCCCTCGTAATGCACACACTGCCCTATTTTTCTGTGAGATAAGGCAGTCAGAGGACACGGAGGGGAAGGTGATGGAGGCCCGGGCAGCCGCCAGCGCCCAGGGGAGTTGTCCCTGCAGCCTCGGCCGTGGTGTCAGCTCCCTCACAGATGACTTCATCCTGGTGATAGAGAGCTCTGCTGGGCACGGCCTCAGTCCTTGGGCTGCTGGAGGGGGGTGTGCGGTGGTATTTTACAAATATCTGGAATGTCAATGCTGCTTCCCTAAATATCTGGGGGCATGCTCTTGCTTTAGAGATGGTAGCCATTACGTTGCCTCTTGAGGGAAAGAATGACATTCTCCTGTATCGTAATTGATTGTGAAGGAGGTAAGTGAGGATTGTTTTTTCTTTTGAGTATGAAAGCAAAATTCCCTTCCTTTTGCTGTCCCTTGGCCCACAGTCTCCTGGCTCTCCTAACAGCATCCTTTTGGAAGCTTCCCAGTAACACAATACTCCAGGGTCTTGGCCCATGAGATGTGTGTTTTGAATAGGAATGATTAGACCTTCTCTTGAGGGAAACAAATAAAAGGAGTCCCTTCCAAAGCGCACACACACACGTGTATGAACCTAAAAATGCAAACAGCACGAATTATGCAGATTCTCCTTTCTTCCACCCCTTCCTGGTCAGAAATGCTGTAAGGTGAAAGAGGTGCAGCTTCTCAGAAACATTTCCATTGTTCCTTCACATTTGCTGATCCACCCTGCCTTGCATGAGAGCCCTTCCCTGCTGCCATATTCCCTTGACACTTCCTTGAAACCACCCAACTATCCATCCGTTCTTTCCTCTGACATCTGCTTTCTCTCAGCTTGTCAGTGCTCAAGGGCAAAGAGGAGTGCAGGATAGAGGTAGCCTGGGATGCACATGTTCAAGAGACTGGGAGAGTTTCCAGAAACTGAGAAGCAGAACAGATTGGGGCCTATTCCTGGCTAGAGACCTATTTCCAGACGGCCAAAAACATTCCTAACCCCTAGACTAGTACCCAGGGATTAGATGAAAATAGGAGGGGAAGAGTCTCAGTGTGGCTGCTGTTGGTGTGTTTGCACATTATGCACAATGACTCCTCTGTGATTTTGTGGTGATGAGCACGGAAGGACAAGAAATGAAGGACAACATACTCAGATGGGTAAGTGGGCACCCATCACGTGAGAGATCCAAGTTTGTACTTGGCTCAGGCACATGTTTGCTGAGGAAAATCACTTCATTGGCCTCTGCCTCGGTTTCCCCTCCACATTTGGGGAGACCCTTGCAGCAGGGCTCTGTCTTGTACCCCTGTGCAGTGCCTGCCGCTCTGAAGTCCTGCTCTGACTTGTGGCTGCTAAACATTGTCAGACAAACACAAAAGAAGAGGAATGTGGCAGTACTGCCTCTGAAAACAAGTGTTTCCACACAGGAACACAGGGAAGCACACAATGCACAGCTCCAGTCACCCAGGTGTGCAGCATGTACAGAATGCCCTGGCCTTTAGCCTCTGCCAGAAAGTGGCATCACGCCATGGAAACACAACTGAAACCAAGTGCAATGAAGGGTTGCTCCTGAGACAGTTCTAAATGCCCAGTGCAATCGCTTGGGCTTTAAGGAAGTGAAGCTGTTTCAAAATCCAATCTCTTGCACATTATTTATGGGTCTCCTGGTGTGGCTGAAGAGAGCTGGTGCTGTCATCTCTCCTTCCTCATCACTCCCAGCAGAAATGGAAGGGAGCTAATGGGGAACCAGTTTTCTCTTTGGAAGACAGAGATGAGTGACTTCTCACTGGATCTTATTTCGTCCATCACGTGTCAGGGCAGTTGAGCCTCAGGATACAAAAGGTCAAGAGCCCAGGGTCTGGTATCACTTTCTCCTTCCCTTCTGGAGCTCCATAAGAGAGGGATGGTGGCTGCCCTTGAGAGTCAGACCCCTCTGCCCTGCCCATTGCTGGTTTCGGGGAGGGAAGGCAATACCATGCCATGAGTCTGGAAGCTCCTCAGCTTCCCAACCTGACCTCCTTCCCAGATCTGCAGGGCACAGAGCCCAGACAGCTTCCACATGGAGGGGATACCAGCTCACTAAGAGTTAAAAGGTCCCTCTTTAGGAGCACACAACCTCACCGAAGAGCACTGCAGTAAAACCCACCAAGTTTCACTTTGGGAATGCTGGAATTAGGGTCATCTGCACTGCCTTAGTCCAGCCCTCTCCTTGTGTGTTGGCATGGCAATACTGTCTGTCATTACATGACACCCCACGCTCTTTTTTTCTGCAGGACCCCGGCCCCCGGAGCGCCACGGACAGCGGTGCCCTCTGAATGGATGGCTACTCAATATTTTCCTTTGTCCTCATCGCTCAGTGACTGCCTTCATGCATTATTTAGCGTGCTCTCTCCAGCCCCCTGCACACCGCGGCAGAACTGCAGGCTTCCTCTTGGCCTTTTCAGCGGGGCTTTGTCCCGGGATCAACGGCCCCCGCATGGGGAGACAGGATTCTGTCTTCCCATCACCGCTGGCTGGAGGGGGAGCGAGGCCCTTCCCAGGCACCTGTAAGTGATTAGATGCTAGGTGCTTCAGAACAGCCCGCTCCTGATAAAAGGCTGCCAGCAGTAAAGGCAGGAGCTGCCTGCAGGGATGGGCGCTCCTGCAGGAGGGTGAGTGACACCCTGGGGATCCGTCTGAGGTGTGAGCTCCGGGGCAGCTGCAGGAGCCTTGCCTGTAAGGGCAGAAGCTCTGTTAGCAGGAGGGGGTTTGAGGGGAAAGAGCCCGAGCAGGCAGGGCTCCTGTGCGTGGGGTTCCTTGGCTCAGTCAGTGCCCAGGAGGGCGAGCTGCAGTTCCTGGTGCCTGAGGGTCCTGTTGGGAATGAGTGCCTCATGCTTCCAGGTGGTGGTGGGTGCCAGTGGGGTTTCAGAGGCAGTCCTCAGAAAACAAGCTTGGTGTTTGGAGGGAGAGCTGGGTTGGGTTTTATTTCGGGAAGTTTGAGGTTTTTTGCCAGTGCAGTAATTAACATAAGTAGTTTGCCCAACTTCTTGCTCTGAATGAAAACAATTACTTTGCAAATGACTTTTGAGCTGTTGGGGAGAGCCCGCTCATCAGCTCCTTGGCTTCCTCATCCAGTTTTTGGATACCTCACTGGATGAGGCACCATGCAGCCCTGTCCCACACTGAGAGTCCATCCTGCCTGGTTGCTGAGGAGAGGTGGGGACAGGTCTCATAAATCTACTTAAACCACTGTCCTCAGCATGTCTGTGCAGAGGGCCAGAGTGAGAGTGCACGGAAAAAATCAGTTTTTATGGTCCCCTGACTCTGGTGTACTTAAAGCAGCAGCCTTCAAGCCCTCACATTGCTATTTGCTTTTTCACGTGCACAGCCCTAAACGGAGTTCCTCGCTCGCAGAGCAGCAAGCAAACGGGAAAGCTGGACCAGGACACAATGCTGCCATGGAAGCCCTCTTCACTCACCCTCTGTCAAACTCGGTGACATTGCTCAGCTGTCTCCGGTAGGTCTCCAGCAGAAGCCACTGGGAGCACTGGGCTGGCAGCGGGTGGGGAGGGCTGGGCTTGGAGAAGCGGAAGCGCACGGAGCCCGTGTGGGTGAAGCAGATGTAGCAGTCGGGGAGGTAGGAGGCATTGTACACCAGCCAGCCCACGCTCAGCATGGCGTAGTCGTGCAGGTGGAGGACAGCACCTGGGGGGGCACAAGGACGTCCTGATAAGTCCAGGCGGCTGGGGAGAAGGCTTAACGTGATAACAGTTTGTTTGCCCATCCAGGGGCATCTGGAAGTGCTTCCAGAAGGCTGTGAGTGATCTCTCCCAGCAAGGACTGCGCGGCTGCTCTGCCTCCCCCGGGCTGGAGGATGTGGCCCCCTCCACATCAGACACTGGGCAGGCAGAGCGTGACAGCTCCCTGGGAGCACAGGGAGGGGGGAAATCAATAGGGAGCTCTGCTTCTCCACTGGGATGGAAAATGCTCCGAGTTATTAAAGGTCTTTCAGACAGACTTTGCTGTGAGCTGCCTCAGGCCGCACTGATTTAAAGAGGAACTCGCACAGTAGGCAGCAGTTTACAAGGCATGCTGGCTGAAGCACACCTGAAGCAAAGCTCTGGGATCTGTTTGGATCCCAGCTTCAATTTTTGTGTCTAGTCTGTGTCTCTTCTTTCAGCCCTCTGGAACTCTGGCATACACCAAAATCCCAGACCGTGTTACACTGGGGAATTGCACTCAGGTGCAGAAGTACAATTTACTTCTATGCCTTACCAAAAGCATGCTCGCTCACATTGTACATCTGCTGCTGGCCAGCACGAAGGGCCTCTGGGATGCTCTGTTATTGTGCAGTATGTTGGCAACTGCCAGTCTTCCTGGCACAGGAAGCATCCCCTGTATGCTCACCTTCCTTATCATTTCATTTTGCTGAAATCTCTCCTTTTCCAAGGACTCCTGATGTTATCGGTGCTTGAACTAAGCTTCACCTTTGTAAAGGGAAGGTACTGTGAGAGCTGAAGTCTTAGAGATGTATTTTATTAGTCTAGGGGAGACCTCTTAGTCAAAATAGCTTTGATGCCCTTAGGGGTAAAGGGAGACCACGAACAGCAAGAACAAGACACAAGACCGGTATGTATTTGACATTAGATTAGGTTCAAGACTGTAATTTATAGTGGACTAATCTAATACAGACTCTAATGTCTGTGATCTCCCACTAGAGAGGGTCTGGCTGTAAAGATGCTGAGGAGCTGTGGTTGCTGCTCCCAGCAGGGCTGGTGCACCAGGCTGGGCATGCTGCAGCTGTCTGACCCTCCTCTGGCTGCCAATGTCACCTTCTTCCCGATGCGAGCAGCAACAGGAATTACAGCAGTGCTTGAAACAACAGGAACTCCCTGGGGCTCTGATCAAGTCCTACTCAAACAGCTACGAGGATGTGATCTTGGCCCTGAAAGCTTATGGCCCTTGCAAAGATTCCAAGAACCCATTTAACATCACCTGGATTGAAGAGTGTTAATTATTTGTTTTGACTCCCACTTGGTATCAATGACACTGGAGGTGAAGAAGGGAGTACTTTAAAATTCCTGACTGTTCAATTCAGCCATGAAAGGATAATGACATTTCTGACATACTAATCGTTTATGGTAACAGATTAGGATGCTGCAAGACAGGAATCTGCATCCCACAGCACAGACTGTGAGGGAGAAGTTGGAAAGATTGCTCAGGGCCCCATCCAATCTGGCCTTGAACACTTCCGGGGATGGGCCATCCACAACTTCTCTGGGCAACCTGTGCCAGTGCCTCTCTACCCTCTCAGTAAAGACTTTCTTCCTAAACTCTAATCTAAATCTCTCCTCTTTTAGTTCAGTGCTGTTCCCCCTGGTCCTGTCACTACCTGCCCACGTAAAAAGTGGCTCTCTCTCCCTTTTACAAGGTTACTTTAAGTGCTGGAAATACACAGGCTTTGACTTGTGTTCAACAAGCAAAGAAACTTCCAGTGTTAGAGGTAGCCCCTTCCTCCTCCAGTGCCCCCAGACTTCCCAGGAGACTTCCAGGTCTGCCACAGAACCACCTGCAGGAACGCTTTTTGTGGGATACAACACTTTTGGCTAAGATAGAGAATAACACAAGGTTGGCAGCCTGTACGTGGAATGTGTATGTGGGAAAAAGAGAGGCCCTGGCTGGAGCATGCTGAGTAAATGGGGATGTCTGGTACTTCTTGTTATCTTTGCTTCCTCTGCCCCTTCTCCACTCTTGAAAGACTTAAAGGATCCATATTGTAAGTTAAACCAAAAGCCACAATTGCTGGAAATGTGTATTCATCCAATCCATCCCCCTCTTCCTCTCTCCCCCTACCCCGTCCCTGAGCTCAGAGCCAGGGCTTTTCCTGGAACCCAGTGAGCACAATTTACAGCTCTCATAAGCGTGTCTTGCACATCTCATGTTTTGTGCCAGCTCAGGAAGCAAAAGGTGAGAAAGGATGACTAAGATGAGCCTCCTCAAGCCAAGCCTACCTTTTGGCATGCGCTTTAAGATGCTGAACACCGTGCTCTGATCAATGAGGCTCTTTGCTTGGAAGAAGTGCATGCTTGGAGGAAACTGTCCCGTAGTTATGGCTGCTTCCACTTCCTTCTTCTTGAGGTTTACGAGCTTCGTGCTGAGCTGCTGCTCCTGCCTACTCAGCACCAAGTTGCCACCTGTCTGATGGGCTTTCTCCTCCTGCATCAGGGAGTTCCGGTCCTTCCAGAGAGGGGTGGGAAGGCAGAGGGAAGCCAGGCTCAGGAGAAGGTATGCCAGCCTTATGCCTTGCCCAGATGGAGGTTTCATCTTCGAGCTGCACCTTGGCAGGGAGAAAAGACTGAAGCGTTAGCAGAGGTCAGGAGGTGTCACCTCAGCCACGGGACGTGAAGCTGTTGGCCCATCCTGCAGGAGCAGTGGGTTAATGGGATGCTCAGCGCTGGCAGGAGCACCTGGGTACCAGTGTCCCCTGAATTTAGGGCTGTGTATCAGCACACTCCCTATGGCTGCTGACTACACACAGCAAGGCTGGGTAGGGCGAAGGGACATTGCTCCTTGGATCAGATCAGCACATCAAGGCAAAGGTCTAGCCCAGGAATGGGGGATCGGTGGCATCAAGACTCCACTTGCAAGCTGGGATGGAGCCCCACTGAGTAAGGGATGCTGGTGCCAAGGTGCTGGCTGTGCTGATAACATCCAAGTAAGGAGCTTGGCCTTAGCTTATCAGATCCCGATTCCCTCCAGTCGAGAGAACATCCTGTTGCACCTTTTTAGTATATTCCAGCTATCAGAAGGGTTAATTTACGGACAGAAAACCCCAAGGCTACCTCTGCAGGAACAGAGGCGTGTCCTTTCCTTGCAATCCCAGAAGAAAGAGGATGGAAGTGAGACCATGGGAGTTGTAAGAGATCAGAGGAGACAGGCACATGTGAACTGTGAGAGCTCTCCCTCCCCCCAAAAAGCACAACTGCAACATAATCTTTCGACATCAGGCTTTAGTGACCCTCCATGCCAATCTCTCCAGAGCAAAACAGGCTGGAGAAGGGCTCAACATTTTGAAATAATCCTATGTGCATTACACAGAAAGGCCCTGCTTGTGCATGTGTCTTCTGCTTCCAGCCTCTCCTCCACCTGTGGGCCCAGGAGGACATCCTCATCCTCTTTAGTGTGTCCCAGGGGATGAAGGCGTGCTGGGGGAGCCAGCAGAGCAGTGGTGGATGCAGCCCCATATTAGGCCTGGCTCTGGGCTTAGAAAAGGAAACATCCTAAAGAAAGTGTTATCTTATCCGTGGTGAGACTGACTCACTTACTGTTAACTCTGCTCCTGCCGGCATCCAGAGCTCCCGCAGCTGCTGCCCGAGGGAGCGGGGAGCGGTTCTCTCCCTTGCGAGCCAGCGCTGTCCCGGCACGGCTCCAAAGCAGGGTCCGTCCCGGCGCTGCGGAGCGAGGCACATCGAGTTCCTCTTCCTGTGCTGCCGCCCCGGCTCGCCCAGCTTTTATTTCTCCCCGGCTGGACTGCTTCATGAATATATAAGGAGGAGGAGGAGGCAGGGGAGGTCATGAGAAAGTGGGACACGGGCGCTGAAGGGAAGCGGGCTGCCAAAAAAGCGGGGTGGCTCAGGAGAACGCCCCCAGCTCCTGCACAGGGTGGGCTCTTTAACCCATCACTGCCTGCCAGCGAGGGCATCGGGGCTCGTCTGTGCAGCCGGCCCGAGTTCCCTGGCACACGCACAGATAAATATCCCGGCAGCAGCGCTTCGGCACAGGGAGCTCTGGAGCCCTGCTCCCTGTCCCAGGAATACGCACAGGCTTGGATATCCAATCTGAGAGAGAGCGCCGTGCGCTTAATGCCAGCGGCACTGCAAACTCTGCTTCCTGATGCTCTTAGAGCTGAGAAAACAGCGATTTGTACGGGTACCTTTCAATGGTCTTGCCCGCTCTCTGCCGGCTTTGGGAACCGGGCAGACATCGATCCAGCCGGGTGCCCTGAGACACGCAGGGCTAAGCTCGAGCCTGGGAAGTCACTCAGGTGGAGGGGGGGATGGACTTATTTAAAAAAACAAAAAAAACAAACAAACAAAAAAAAAAAACAAAAACAAAAAAACCCCACCACAACAAATACGGTAATTTCAGCGTTTTATTTCACGCAGTTCAACGGACTGAGTTTTAAACTGCTTAAAACAGATGTTACATAAACAGCTTCCAGGGGAGAACAAAGTCCAGTTGGTTTAATTTAGTCAAAAAAATTAATCACTTTAAATATTAATTTAAAAAAAAAAAAGGAAGATCTTTTAAGTTAAGAATTATTGAGAACAACCCACAGCAGTCACAAAGATTGTTTTTGAGGCAGAGACAGAAGAGTCTGGCCAGTAATATGTTAAATTTCATTAGCTGGCACTACTACAACAGACAAAGCAGGGTGTCCAGGCTGCCCACCCTCCCTGAATGTCCCAGCTGGACACCTGCCAGCTTTTCCCCCTCTCCTGGTCCCTTCACTCTCTGCTGCCACTGAGATCAGTCCCAGCATCCATGCAGGGATCAGTCAGGGATCCTAAACACTCTCTAAGCCCTGTCCAGAGGGTGGCTGTGCCCCCTTGCCTGCCCCTCAGCAAGATGGGGTATTCCTTGAGTCTCTAGATGAGCCTGCTCCCAAAGGGAGATCAGAGGAGTGGAAAGATGACCCAAATATGCTCAGCAGTGACTGTTGGTTGATGAAAGCAACTCGAGGGTGGGAGGTATGAGGAGGGAAGCACGTGGAGTGAGAAGGGATGGTTCAGTAGGGACAAGAGTTCCACCTCCAAATACCTTCAAGGGAGCAATGTAAGTGAAGGAAGGGAATTGCTGTAATTTTCTTGTAGCAGTAAAGCCTAGCATTAGTTCCATGAAACCAAATTCAGCCCAGGCAGTTGGGAAATGGGCTCTGTAGTGAGCAACTGGGTGCAAGAGACATGTTCCCACTGTGGAGCACAGAGGGGGGTTAAAATGCTGTGAGGGATCTCAAATAGCTTACAGCCAGGCAGGGGTCTTGGAAATGCCTGCCAGGGGGGCCTCAGAGATTTGGGGTGGTTCATCCTGTCAAATCACATCTGAAAAACAAAACCAAAGTCCAGTGCTCAAACACTTCTTTGATGGGACTTTTCTACAAAAACTGGGGAGAAATAAAAAATTGCAGACATTGCCAGGAGAGTTTTGTACAGATGATGCAAGGGTTGGGCTAGGAAATAAGAAGGTGTTTGAGATGCTTTGCTCTCTATCAAAATGTGGTACATGCTCTGAAAAAAAAAAAAATCCTGGTGAAATAAGACCACAGCTGCTTTTAGGCAGGATCTGTCTGGACACGAAAGGTGGAAAGAGGGAGAAGAGGACAACCTAAGCCAGGCTCTGGATGCCATGAGCCTCTTCTGGGGGAGGATTGGGTCCATCTAGTGCCTACAAGCAGCCAAAACCCTGGCTCCAGACCTCCCTGGGAGCTGAGGCATGGTATGAAAAGACTTGGCCTGTCTAAAGGACTAACAAGGAATGTTACAGTTGTCATTTCCACACCAACACATCTCTCAGCTTGTTTGAATTCTTCCTGAGAACCAAGTAGCCTGTTAGGAGGTTTTGCAATAGCTCTGTGTCTGTCCACAAGACCACAATTGCAGTTCCTGTCCAGACTGGAAGACTGTGAAGACTGGAACAGTCCTCAGCTCCCTGGCTCTGGCCCCACGTGCTGTTTAGCCAGGGCTGATAGGGGCACCAGGCATGCCCTGCTCCTTCATCAAACAGCCCAGCTTTTCCTTGGGTTCTGGGGTGGTCCCTAGCCCCTGCTGACCTCTCAGCTGCTGCAGCTGTACCCAGCAGTGTTGCAGAGCCCCTGTCCTGGCTGTGTCTGTGCAAGCTGCAGGCGTGCCCGTTCTTTATGCCCAGCTGCACGTCAGACGCATCTGAAGCTTTAAATAGCTGGTGGTGCTCACAGTGAGTTCCCCCTGCCTCAGTTTCAGTTCCACATGTGAACCGTTTTCCTTCAAACCTTTCGAGCTTCTTGAAGGCGACAGGTACCGTCTCCAGCACGTTTCCCCACCTCTCCCTCCTCATCTTCCCTGCTGTGGCCACAGCTGTGCCTGCTCCCACCCCATCCTGTGCCTTGCAGCAGCAGCCGTGCAAAGGGGAGCATGGGCAGCCGTGGGGGTGCAGGAAGGGGGAAGGACCACAGAGGCGGCGGCAGCGGCAGCAACAGGCTTGCAGATGGGTGTTTCTCACTTCATCTTTCAGCTCAGCATCCTGCAGAGCCCATCCTGCTGCCGTGGAGGGTCAGCCTGCTGCGTGCTGCTGCAGCTGCCAGCCCCGGGTTAAAGCCTGGCAGTGCGTGTAGGTGACAGCAAAAGCTCCAGTGATAAATCCAGCAGAAGCGAGACCTGGGGGTGATGCAGACCTGGCTGGGTTTTCTGTGTGGGCAACCCATTTTTGTGTAAGCCAAACCCAAACCAAGGAGCGTTTCTGAGAGCACAGAGGTGCCTTTTAGTTTCCTAGCCTCTCTCAACATGTTGTAATCTAAGGTGTTCTCTGGAAATACCATTGTAAGGCCAGGAAGAGAAGACTGGAGCCGGGAAATGTGTTCCTAGCTCACCAGTTAGCTATTCTTTCTGTGCCAGCTGCCTCATTTGTGAAATGGAACCAACTCCCTGCCTAGCTGCGATGATTATTTGCTGTATTTGCTGGTGAAGCAGCCGTGGTCCCCTGGCCAGCAGCTGGAAAGCAAGTTTGCATAGGAGACATAGTCTAGTTTGGAGAGGAAAACCATGAGGTGGGACAAGGGGCAGGAAAACAGCCAGAGGTGGGCAGGTGAAAGAGGGCAGGCTATGGAGAGACCCTGCCTCTCTGCTGGGCCTGAGTGAGACCACAGTGCCAGTCCCAGTCTCTGGTCAATGCCTGCAGAATGCTAAGAACGTGTAAAAGTGCTAAGTGCTATAAATTATTATTAAGTATAGACTGTCCTGGGATGTTTGGGATCATTAAAACCTCCCCACTGGGCAGCTAAATAACCCCTGCTTTGGTCTGGCTGGGCACAGGTTGGTATTTTTATTTCTTTCCACCCCACTTCGTGCCCAACCAGGCAGAAATATGGACAATTCCCCAGCCCAACAGGGACATCAGTGGGAGCCCTGCAGCAGACAGAACGCTGGTGTGCCCCGGGTCTTGCTGGCAGCATTGCTCCCCAGTCTCTGCCAAGCTCTGCTCACCCTCAAGGTGCTCCATCCCCCTTCAAAAACCCTCCCTCCCCTTAGCTGCCCAACCAAGTCTCGGCGTATCTGTCCTTCCACTCCTCCTCAGCTGCATCCACGGCTGTCCAATGATTTAAAATGAATAAGACATTTGAGATGCTACAGGAACAGGAGCTGCTGATGGAGAGAGCCAGGGAAAGAGCTAAATTCCCAGGTTAATGATGACTCACTCTGGGAGTGGAGTCATTGATTTGCAATCATTGCCTGGTTGCCAAATATAATAGCCATGAATTCCTCTGACCAGCAACCGAGACAAGGTGCTTTGGGCTATTCCCAGCACACCTGCAAGAGTTCAAATCTTGCTCACAATAGCAGGGCTCAGAGCTCCAGGAGCCAAACAACTCCATCAGCGTTTGCCCTCTAACGAGAGGGGTTCAGCAGCCAGCACACACACCAGGCTGTCACTGTGCTGCTGCTGAGCTTAGCATGCAAATAAATAAGTGAAACTGCATCATTTCCTTCCAGTCCTCCACCCCAATTCCCTGCTGCTGTCACCCTGCCCTGGAGGTCTGGGAAAGGGAAGTACAGAACCAAGTGAGCCGGTGTGTATTAACACCCCGTTGCTTTGGGGGCAAACATCAGGCTGCCTAGGGCTCCCAGGGCACGAGCTGAGAACCTTGGGTGTTTGGGAAAGGGGCTCAGTGCCATCCAGGGCAGGTCCCAAGCTGTCACCAAGCCTTCTGTGCAAAGACTCCCAGAGCCTCAAGTTTATTATTTGTACTCTTGTATTCTCTTTCTCTCCTACCCACAGGGGCAAAAATGAGAGCAAACCAGGCAACCAAAACATCCTGGATTAGCAAGTGTACTTGTCTCTCTCTCTCTGGGGGCTGACTTTAGGGAGGGTAGAAGCCCAGTGCTACCATGGGAAGCGTTTTCTTGCTTTTTGCACTAGTCACATCAGGTTTCCTGCCTGACCTGTGGTGCCTATCCATCACCAGGCAGTGGTGACTCACAGGGGTTAGTGTGGTTTTGGAGGGATTTGCCCCAGCTTAAAAGCAGGCAAAATTCCTGTTCCTAGGAGCTATACTCCATATAAATATCCTCCCCACTCCTAGCCTCCTACTCCACCCATCTGACTTCCCCAGCCAGAACCAAAACCCAACCACGTCTCTGTCCTACTCCTTTCACCTCTGCCCCTGAGGTCCATCACAACCTGACACGAGTTCACCCCTGGTCACTCTGCAGCTGTGAGCATCCCCGTGCCCTCTGCCAGGACTTCCTGTGTCTCCATGTCAACCATCTCCTCATCTCACTGCCTCTCCATTTCTCTGTGCCTACATCACCCACATGGCTCCACCACCACACAGACCTCAAGCCCAATCAGTAAGAAGCACAAGGCCTTGCAACGACACTGCACCATGTTTCTCTCTCTCCCTCTCACCATGGCCTCTCACGGAAATCTCACCAGAAGAGACATCCTACACTGTATCTCAGAGCTGTGGCTCTGTCTTATACTCTAAGGCTCCAGAAATGCTTTGGAAGAGAGGATAGCAAAGGCTGGGGAGCACATCAGCACATGCACCTGACCTTTAGCTGCTCAGAAGTCACCCTGCTCTGTACGGTTTCTTTTCCTCCTGTGCATGAGACAAGCAAGTCAGCATTTAGAATGGGTTTACACTAAAAAATTAACGGTACTGAGGAGCATTTGGGTCAAAACACGACTGGCCAAAAGTGCCTGTCTTGTAGCCAAGCTTCATCCTGCCTAGGCAAGCCTCCAAACTTTATTAAAGCCTTGGGATGTCAAAACAAGGCTTCTGCATGGCTCCCTTTAGAGGTACCTCCAGATCCCTTGCCGCAAATGCAGACGCTGGCTTCAAGCCAGTCAGCACTAGCAGCCCTGCCAGCAAAACCTCATTGCCCCAAGCTCCTTAGGCAGGGTTGTGCTCTGCGGGGATTTGTGTTGCTCTCAGCTGTAGCAACACCTGAGCAACAGAGTTGAAAGCGAGGTGAAGGGTGCTCATCCCAGCGCCAGTCACCTGCCCAAGGTACACACTGAACAGCAGAGCCCAGCCTCTTGTGACCATTACAGGCAAAGCTCAGGGCATTTCTGGCATGCCCAGGCTTGTTCATCCTGTTCTTCAGAGGCATTTCAGCCCAGCCCATAACACCCTCGCCCCCTGGCACCTCCCAGCCTTACCCTGCGGGTAGCGTTAGGTACAATGTGACCTTCGGCTAAATGGCTGCACCTCCCCAAGGGATGCTCTGCCCCTGAAGCACTGCAGCACTGCCTGCGTCACCACAGCAAGCAGCCCAGCCCTCAGGGCACCCACCCTGACACGGTGACAAGGGCATGGAGCACACAGTCGGTGCCACTCTTACCAGACCTTCAGCAGCACGCTGCAGAGTGATCACTGAACTCACAAAGTGAGACACAGACAGAGGCTTCAAGGAGGCTCGTGGGGTCTTTGACCCAAACAGTGCGTGTCTTTTGGTAGCCATGAGAATACAACGACTTTTCAGCCCGCTCTAGGAACAAATAGCTCAAGTCCACCTTCTTTTGGTGTTGGTGAGCAAGCCTTGTGGCTTGAACCTCGCTGTCAGCTCTGAGCGTGGCTCTGGTGTGAGTGTGCTGCTCCAGGCCACCAGCTGTGGCAGCCAGCAGGGCTGCAGGGCTCACCTCCTCCAGCTCACCCTGGGATCCCAGTCCATACCTAGCACAGCCCCCTCCAGAGGGGCCTGGTAGGAGCCCTGGGGAGCCATTATCACCATCTGCCTGAAATTCCCCTTCCCCATGGCCTCCTTCAGTTTGTGGAACCTCCCTCTCTGCTCCAGCACACATTAAGATTTCGGTATGTGGCACATCTGCGCAGGAATGCTGCTGCCCATTGCTGCTTCCCATTGTAACATGGGAGACCTTCTTCCTTTCTATCCTGCCTGATCAGTATGTCCTCTGCAGACAAAGAGTGACTATTTCCTGCTGTGGTTTCACTCTGCTGGTGACAAAATCACCGGCACCATCAGGGACGTAGGCATCAGTCGGCGTGTCGGCTGCGAGGGCTGGCTCCATGGGGGAAGGAGAGCCTGGAGCTGAGGGTGGCAGGAGGCAGGCGTGGGGCAGTGGCCACACTGGCAGAGGTGCAGTGCCACAGCACCCAAGCAAGAACAGCAGAGCAGGTCTGGTGATGGCAATCCGGTTCAGCGACAGCCCAGTGAGTCCATGGTGACGAGACAGATCCAAGGTCAGCTCAGGGACTGAAGTCCACGGGCCAAGGTCCATATAAACATGGCACAGAGCAAGGGCAAGAGCCTCAGCTAGGAAACAGCTGGACAGGCCCTCACTGGGGCTTTTAGCAGAGCTTTCTTGAAGAGTTCTCTTCACATCAGACACTTATGTGATTATCTAAGTCAGCCCTGGACCCAGGGAGTCAAACCCCCAGGGGATGCTCTCAGAGCCCTGACACTAGCTACCATGCTGTGTGAGCCTTCTTGAAGACAGGTAGAGATGCAAGGGATGAATATAATCTGCTGCCAATCTCCAGGCTGAAGCACCACAGCTCCTCAGATGCTGATGGTCACAGCAGTGGGCATTTTAAAGCTAAAGATCTTTACCAGACAACCCTCTGCCTTCCGCAGCAGTGAAGTTCTCCACTCCTATAGTGACCACATGGAAAGGATGTGGAAAGCTGCTGTTAAGAATGGGAAAAAATAGTGAAATTGTAAACTGTTTAAAAATAACTGTTTTAACAAAGTTTTGAAACAGAGCTGGGGACAGAAATCTGTGCAGTGCACAGGAGGGAGCACTGTCTCAGGGGTAATATGTGTGCGCACAGACCTTCTTAAGCTAGAACAGTATTCACATTTTCACTCTGGAGAGGGAGAACCATCAGCCAAACCGAGCTTCTAACTGCCCAGTGGTTCTGGTATTTTCTGTTTATTCACCCTGCTATGAGTTGACCTGAACCAGATCCTGTCTGCATCTCTCTCGGGTGTTCAAAACCCACCTCTGGGAGACAGCAGGAAAGATGAAACACTCAGCATGTGTGCCATGCTCACCAGTCCCCGGGCAGAAGAGGTGGCTAGCAGTCACCAGCACCCTTTCTGGACCAGGGTGATGATGATGATGATGTATCAGGGTGCTGGGTTCAGAGATTTCAGTCTAAATTCTGCAGCCAGCTTCTCTCCAGCAAGGCCCTACAGCAGTACCAGAAATCAGGCTTTATAAAAGATGCAAAGGGCTGTGCCACAGGCCCTGAGACACAGCCAGGCTGCAGCTTGCTGAAAGGGCCCACCTCCATCAGTGTGAAGAAAGAAGATCCAACAACTGCATTTAGTCTGTGGGCATCTTAATGTCTCTGAAACTGCTGGCCAACCTCCTCTCGCCACTGTCCCAGCACCACCCATTGCCGTGCCGAGGTAAAGCTGCAATTCCCAGCACGGGATGGGGGCCAAGGGGAATTCACTGAGGCAGACAGGCTCTCCAGCAGCCTGGCAGCTCCGAGGTGGAAAATTAATCACTGAACTCAGGGAAGAGCACCTTAAATGAAAAAAACAAACACCACCAACTTTGCTGAGGAGGCATCTTAAATGAAAAAACCCAACACCACAACTATGCCCGTCCAGCCTGTTGAAATGACACGGTAATTAAAACTTAATGAAAAGCGCCATTTATCGATGAGTTGTATTAACCTTGTCTAAAACCATTTGGACAAATTAAAACTCCTCTTGGTCTTTTCCTGCCACGCTAAAAGCAGCAAGTCACGAAACAAATCAATAACGCTGGCCACATTGGTTCTTTGTTCGGGGCAGAAGAAAGCTTTGCTGTTGGAAAGCTTCAGCTGGCATGGCTTCAGCCACCGAGACGCTGCCTCCTGGCCTCTGCCAGGGCCCCTGCTGGCGAGCCCCAAAAGAGATTGCCAGGGTACTTACATGGGCACATAAAGAATGCTCCCAAAAGCGCTGCCGGGGACCAGCTGTCCCACTCCGGGGGACACTTCCAGGTTATTTGCATGAGCAGATATAAATCTATGCCCCAGAGAGCACTGCCAAGGCCCCTGCTGGCACGCAGCAGGGGCTGCTGCCAGGGTACTCACCCCAGCACAAAGCAGCGGGGTGAGGCTGTCACGGACCCCGTGTGTGCACATCTCACCCCTTCGAGGGTGCTTCGTGGCACTGCCCCTCACGGGATCAAAACCATGCAGGGCCCTGCATCCCAGCTGGATCTCTTTCTGCTGCTCCTTTGCCGGCCACAGACCTGTAATCAGAAAGACTGCCAGACCTCGAGCTCTTTCCTTCCCTCACCCAGCTGCGTCCATCTCTCTCCAGCCACACAACAGCTGAGCAGCTCAGCACTGTGCCACCTGCTCCCCACCTCCAATATATCCCCTCCAAATCCCACACACGGCCACCCCAGGGATGCTCAGCGCTTTGCCTCTAGCGCCGCACCCTCCTTCCGCAAGGCTCTGGCCCCACGGCAGCCCCGGGGCCGCTCACGCCGTGTGCAGTGGCCAGGAAACAAGTGGAAAGCTTGGAAAACAACTAAATACACCTGGCTGAGGCAGGCTCACATGTGCTGTTGGGCTTGCTTAGGCTGTGACCCTGGTGCTTCCCCTGAGGCCCTGCTGTGGCCGGGGGCTGCTCTTCTCCCCTTTGCTCCTCCGCTGTCCTCGCAGCCCTTGCCACGGGCCATCGCTCGTGTGAACACCACTGAGAGTGTGGACGTGGTGGGTTAACTCCAGCTGCTCTCATACAATCCAGCAGACACCAGGCTGGGCCCTTTTTGGGTGCTGGTGAGGCCTCGGCTGCCATGACAGCCCAGGGGAATTGTGTCAGTGGGCTGGCAGCCCTTCAGCGACTGCAGTCGGTGCGTGCACGCTGCAGGCAATTTCCAGGGGTGTTCAAACAGCTAAAACCCTTGTAGAGAGAAAACATTTAGGAGCTTTCTCTTTGGAAATGCCACTGCTGCAGCACAGCCAGTGAAATCAACCTCTGGGAGAAATTAATAAGAAGAAAGTTTGCTTGTCTGCTTCCCTCCTAAGTAGTTAAGCTGCGGAACTCGCTGCTCCAAGACATTTGTTTAAGGCAAAGGATTTTTTTGTGCCTTCTCATAACTGCCCAACACGAGCCCTTACTGGAGCCAGGACTCTATGGACACCACCCTGGAGCCACTCCTCTAACCCTGCATTGCCCTCAGGACTGATCAGGATTACAGTGGGCATATTCAATGTTCAGCAGTTTAAATAGAAATAGAAAAATGGATTTGTGTTAGTCAGACAAACTCTCCTCTAGATCTTTGTTTTTGCCAGGGATCAGCATCATGGGCAGAGGCACAAAAATCTTCAGTAGGAGCAGGAGAACATCCCTACTGATGAAACACTTCCCAAACTCCACTGGCAAAGGTTGAATTCAGGTCTGGCACGCAGGGCTTACACCACTAGCAGCCTTTGTTGCTTTAATTATAGCTTTTAATATTGCCTATAAAAATGTTTGAGACCTGCTGAACTCTTTTCTGAATCCTGCTGAGACCCCTGGGCTCCATCATACATGGCAGAAGCACATTCCATAGGTAAATGTGCACAGTGTGAAAAGGGATTGCCTTCAATTGCCCTCATATGATTTCTAATGTAATTGAATATCTCTGCTTTTCACACAATGAAACACAGAGATGAGTTCCCAGTGAATCTTTCTGAGCTGCTCATTCTTTCATGGAATTTTATCAAGCTGCAGCCACAAAGAAGGGAAAAAAGACTTTGACTCAACTCTGTCTGGGGATTCAACACTGCTTTTGTTCTTACTGTGGGGTTCTGCTTCCCATCTGCATTCAGAATTATAAGCAAGTACTCTGTCTAGTGTCAAAAGTAAGTTCTTGATGCTCTTAGCTTTCCTGCACTTTGGGTTTGTCCAGTCTTCTTGCAATAGCAACGTCAGTGTAGGAGACTGATCTAAAGGGTTAGGGAGCAAAATCTGCCATGTTGATAAGTGCATATGAAGAGGAAGCTCCTGCTAAAGCCTCAGGCCTCCTGTTTAGTTTGCAGGGTTGCAAAAACGTAAAAAACCTCCCTGTTTATTAAATTGGGCAAACGTGGTCCGGAGCAACTGAGAGACAGATGTGGAACCCTATGATGCCAGCACTACAGACTCGCTTTTCAAGCTAGAACAATACTTTAAAATGAACAATTCATTACTCGGATCTGCGAAAAGCAAATGAAGCTCAGCCTTTCCTAACCCTGACATTTTCCAGACTGCTGGCCAAATCCATGGGTAGAACATTTCACGTTGGTAGAATAGAGGAAATAAGGCAAGAACTGTTTTTCTGCTGTCAGTAATGGTTTAAAATATAATAGGATAAAGGCTTTACTTTAAGTGCTGAAGACACCAAGGGAAGAAAATACAAATCTTCATTTTATACAGAACTTGCTCTGTAGGAAGGCATTGTCTTTAAAGGTAGTTGGACTTCCTGCTTTCTCCCTCCATTTGAGGTGGGATTTTTTAAAACAGTAGTTTCAAGGAATTTGTTTGCACTAATTCACTCCTCACAAACATTAAAGCTTCTCATTTATCTCTGAGATCCTTTGACAAAGTTGTCTGGCTGTGAAGAGCATCAGAGTTTGCTTCTAACAGGAAAAAAGGTGTGCAGCTGTCTTGTCTGTGTCACTGCAGAAAATGAGCCAAAGAATTGAACTGTGGCCTGGGTCAGTGTTGTGTGTTCTTTTGAGTGCAAGGCTTCTCCATTAAAGATTTTTCTCTTTCTTCTCACATGGTTTGTTAGCTTTCTAAAAGGAGACCTAAGGATGTGACTTGACCTTGCAGAAGAATGGAAACCTCAAATGCAGGCTGTTCTCCCGTTCTGAACTTACAGCAAACCTTTGCACAGGGTTCAGTCTTCTCGCTAAATGAATGTAGAACCACTGCACTGTGCATGGAAAATAGGGAAAGCCTGGCTATGTGTGTGTGTTCCTCGCTTTATGGAAAAGACATTCGCTTAATGACACCTGGCATGTGAGTTAAACAGAACAGCAACCTACGTGACTTCAATAATTTCAGCCCAAAGGAGTATAAAATCCCATTCTTCCCTCCCCACCTTTCTTATGATGTGGGGACAAAATCCTTGTTGATACACAATGGAGGATTAATCCTTATAGCAGGTGGCTGCTAAGGACTCTGGGGGTGCTGGCACTGGCCCGCTGATTGGGGTTTCTCGGGATAGAATGTAAGGCTCCCTGTGTCCCACTCTGCCCCCAACACCCTCCCGGATCCCTCATGAGATGGAAAAGGGTTTGGGGGGCTGGGAGTGGCTGATGGGTGCTGTGGTTGGAGTGCCTTAGGCTGGAAGCTTCGGCCAGTTCCCAGAGTGGGGCTACTGACGGCAGTGAGACTCAGTGGCATGAGTCCCACACCCTGAGGGCTGTGAAAGATGATCAGAGGGACAGAGCTCCTCTCCTCCAAGGAAAGACTGAGTTGGGATTATTCAGCCTGGAGAAGGGTCTTGGGAGAAGTTATTGTGGCCTTTTAGTACTGATATAGGTTTTTATAAGAAAGGTAAAGATGGGGCACATTTTTAGTAGGGTATGTTGCGATAGGATAAGCGGCACTGGTTTTAAACAAAGAGGGGTTAGATTTAGACTAGATAATAGGGGGAAAAATTTATGGTGAAGGTGGTGAAACACTGCAACAGGCTGCACATAGAAATTGTGGATTCCCCATCCCTGGAAACATTCAGGGTCAGGTTGGATTGGGCTCTGAACAATATGATGTAGCTGAAGATCTCCCTTCTCATTGCAGGGCAGGTGGAGCTAACTAACCTTTAAAGGCCCCTCCCAGCACAAACCATTCTGTGACTCCATGACACATGCATGCACATGCACACTCCCCCCTTCAGAGGGCCAGCTGGCCTGATAGAGAATGCCTTTCTGATATGACTTATCTTGCCTTAACAGCACCAGAGTCCCAGAGTACGAGGTGCTGTGCATCTCTGTTTCTACTGACTAAAACTGGCCATGGCAAACGCTTTATGGCTCTGAGTGTTCCCTGTTCTGATACAGTCCCCAAAGACACAGACCAGAGGAAGACTGAGTGAAAGCAAAGTGCAACAATTAGTAAGTTCATTCACCAGAAGGCCATTTGCATGGGCTACTGCAATTGCTGCTCCACTTAGCCCCTGCAGGCTACTTTGGCAACTACGGGCTGCTCACTGGCATAGCTTAACGTGGCCCTGTTTGCTGCGTGTTTTGTCCCTGTCCTCCCCTGGTTCTGCCTGTTACGTGACAGTTCCTGCCAAACAGTGTTAGTGCATCAGACACTTTTCAAACGATTGCTTCCCCACTGGGCAGGGTCTCTTCAGAGCGAGAGGATGGAGACCGCGAGCCTCTCAGCTCCAAAGAGATTTTTCCCCTCTCCGGTTCGTGGTATTCCCTGAGCCCTGCTGATGAAAGACACAGATGTGTCTGCAGAGGAGCAGCTCTCAGTGGCTGCCTCGTTCCCCAGAGTCCTCTTCAGCCAGTTTGATGTCTAAGTGGAAGGGAAGAAAATAAGCTGACAGTGGGGTTACCACCCAGATGATTTTCTGAATTGATTAGCTGCTTTTTCACTGGTCTCACAGCCACACAAACAGCCACCTCGCTGGATCTCAAGCTAAGTAATGACCTCAGCCAGGAGAGCTCTAGAGAAAGACCAGCCATAATGATGTGCTGCTTCCAATGAAAGAAACAAAGAAAAAGCCAGGGGAAAACAACATGAAGGGAACTAAATAACAGCTAGAAAGGGGAAAGGGAAACGCAGCTTGCAAGAGTGAGATGAAAAACAAGCACCTTTCAGCAGCAGCTGAAATTTGTCTGTAAGGGGCTGGGCAGGCAAGGAAAAGAGAGCTCAGACCACAACTTTTTGAGGTCAAGCCTGTGAGCACAGGGCAGGCTCATCAGCAGCTGAAGGCTTTCTTTGGGTGTGTTATGATAGAGGTGATGTTGTAATAAAATCCAGATCCCTTCGAGCTGTCACGTGCTGGCCAGCCCACTGCCGCATGTGGGATGGCCAGGAGCAGCCTTAGCATTGCCTCCCTGACAATCACCCCCTAACCTGGGCTCCTGCACCCCAAACCTTCCCAAGCAGGGTTTTCAGCTCCAGTGGGCACCGTCCATGCTGCAGAACCCCCACCAGCGCTGCCCCCCACTCCCAGTCTCTGCCCTGCTGCTGCCGGGTGGGGACAGCAGGCAGCAGCGCTGGCTCTCAGTGCACAATGCCAGTCCGTCTGTCTGTCCGTGGTCTTGTGCCACAACGGCAAAACCTCTGGGATGTGCAAACGGGAGGGGGCAGGGCAGGACTGCCCAGCCCGGCAGCCGTAATTGGGTTTCTCCCAACATTTCTGAGGGGGAAGGCTCTGCTTCAGCATCCTTGGGCAGCCCCAATCGCGAGGAGGACGCACCGCAGGCCGGGAGGGAGGGTGAAGGCTCTGCAGAGCACTTTGGGGCCCATAAGGCAGGGTGAAGGCCCTGCAGAGCACTTTGGGGTCCATAAGGGAGGGTGAAGCCCCTGCAGAGCACTTTGGGGTCCATAAGGGAGGGTGAAGCCCCTGCAGAGCACTTTGGGATCCATAAGTGTCCCACAGAATGTGTGAGCTTCACATGCCACCGGGGCATGCCGTGCTGGACTGCACTGAGGTCGTGGGCAGCTCAAGAGGGGTGAGTTGTGGAAGTGGGGAGGCTTAGGCTGGCCTTTGAAGGATTTAGATCACACGCTGAAAATCTGTCTTTGAATGGGAACAAACGGTCCAGCCCTCCTTATCTTTTACTCCCGCCTCCTTCTCATACCACAGAATAATGTTAGATTAGCAGAGGGCAGGCGAGAAGGGTGCTGGGGAGCCTCATCCCTCTGCTCCTTCCCATCTGTGCTGTACTATCCTGCCAGAGGTTTTTACTAGACCATAAGAAAAAAAAAAAAAAGCTAGAAATAAACCCCGCACACTCTACACTCCCTCTGCAAGTGCCCCAGCCCAGAACAACTGCAGCCTACTGCTTTCAGTGCCTCTAATTAGCTAAGCAAGGCAAGCACTCATTAGCCCCACCTGGGTCACTCCGCAACTGGGAGAGGGAGCATTAACCCCCACATGGCTCCAGAATAAAGAGGTGAGAGGCGGATTTGTTCCCCGTGCCAGCCCCTCCTGGCAGCAGGGCCCTGGAGCTGGGTGCCTTTGGCTGGTGACAGTGGCGGTGCTGGGAGGGAAGGAGGGAGGGATGTCGTGCAGGGAGGGTGGATGTGCTGACGCTGCTCCTCCGCAGAGCCCAATCTCCTGGGGAGGGGCTATCAGCTCAGGTTTGGAGAGGAACCTTGGGAGGGGCAAATATTTGTTACAGCGCTGCAATTTTAGCTGTTGTCGTGCTGTGTGTGCCTTGCTGGTAGTGTCTCCCAGAGTGTATCTCTGTGGGGAGAGAGGGAGGCTCTGGCACGATGGGTATGACTGCAGTGACTGAGTTTGGCTTGACACTGATCTGCTGTTCCATAGCCATAACTTCAGGCAGCTAAGCAAATCCAGCTGCCAGCTTAATTTAAAAAATTAGATATGTTTTTTGCTGAAGTTAAGGCATACGGGATAAGTGAACACCAAAACTATTCCCTGTGCTATCACACAGCTATTTCTGTCCTTCTAGATCAAGGTTTTTCTTAGATCAGCTGTTTTTTTCAGCTGTGGTTGTGCATCAAGCCCCGGTGGAGAGCCCAGGGTGAAGGGTAAAACACATACATGTGGGACAAATCAGTCAGTCTCAGGCTGTTTGCAGCCTTTAAGTAAAGGCACGCACAGGCTGGATTCACCCAAAATGGGCAGGTGGAGTAAGTTTGAGAATAGAAATAAGTGTGGTTCCTTGTTCAGTTAAGTTCATTATTATTTTCAGGAAGTTGGTGCTAAACCATAGAAGGCACCTCACTAGGAAAGGACAAGAGAGGGACAGGAGTAACTGCTCTGCCTGGAGCCAGGAGACAGTGAAGAGCACTGAGCAGTGCTGAGTCCTGAAGAGAAAATCTGCCTCTGTCCTTCTCTCTGTGTGACAAAGAAACAGCATGGGGCACAGCAGCTGCAGCAGCCAACAGCAGGACAAGGATGGGGAGTGCTTGAAATGCTTCTTGACTCTGACTCTCGGGACTGCAGAGAAGTTCTGCCTTCCTCTGTGTCCCCCATGCCATCGGTGGGAGGAAATTTGGAGCAGAGAAGGCCAGTGGTGGAGCCTGGCATGAAAGACAGCCCTGTCAGAACTGGGATCTTGAGGCAGAATGAGCACTGATACTACCAGCACCAAAAAAACAAAAACAAAACTATTTTTGCTAGCTCTTTCCCTCCTGTATTTTTTTTTCTCAACTGGATCAAAGGAATTAGTTTGGCTGGTTTCTCTTTTAATTCAAGTCATCATTACTTTTCCTTCTGTTTGTTAATCTTCCCCAGAATGGTCTTCAAAGTCGGGGTTGGAAAGGCTGCAGGGGAATTTTGGTTGTCAGTTTGGTTTATATTTAATATCACTGTTGTAATGGTATCTGAATGTTTTGCTAAATGAATTCTTGCTTGGTTTTGCTTTCAACTTGATTTCGATGATGCTACTTCAGACAAATGGTAGGTAACCCTCTCTTAAGGGAAAGAAAAATCAGTTGAACAAAGTGCTTGCTTTGGAAAGATGAGGGTAGAGCTGTGATGGCTGTTCAGGACTCTACATCAGAAAGAGAGCTGTACCCCATAAATCTCCCATCCAAGGTGGGTGAGAGAGCACTTCTCTACCACATCTCACACTCTGCCCAGAGCATGTGTGCCCAAACACTACCAAGGGCGTTTTTAACTACCAGGACTGGCTAAAATCTACATACAGCATTGCCTCTTGAAATATAGGATCTCTGGAAACTCCATCCCCCTCCCTCCCCAAACACACATTTGCCCTCTGGAAGCTGAGCTTTCTCCCCATGGAGTCCAGGTGAGGCTGCACACTTTGTGTCACTGGTAGGAACAGCCCTAGCTGGGTGTTTGTGGTGACAGGAGGTGGTGGGAGGATCTGCTATTTGCCTGATGTGCTGGCTCTCTGATTTAAGTGTCTTAGTCCTCTCGGGCTCAGCTGTGGCTCACTGCCAGTATTTGATCATCTTTTCAGAGCAGGATTAATCATGCTTTATTGCTTGTTCGTGTAACGGACCAGTAGCATTTAGGTTGGAAAAGACCTTTATGATCATCAAGCCCAACCACTACCCAGCACTGCCAAGCCATGTCCCTAGAGCCACATCTACATGTCTTTTAAATATCTCCAGTGCTGGTGACACAACCACTTCCCTGGGCAGCCTGTTCCAATGTTTGACAACCCTTTCGGTGAAGAAATTTTTCCTAATATCCACTCTAAACCTCTTGAGGTACAACTTGAGGCCATTTCCTTTAGTCATATCATTTGTTACCTGGAAAAAGAGACCAACGCTCACCTTGCTACAACTTCCTTTCTGGTAGTTGTAGAGAGTGATAAGGTCCTTGCTGAGTCTCCTTTTCTCCAGGCTAAACTCCCTCAGCCATTCTTCATAAGGCCCATTCTTTGGAGGAGGAGGGAGGAGATGTGCCCTGTAATTTAGTGACCATTCATTTTAAATGAGAAGGTTAATAGCTTGGCCACTTCATATTTTAACCCTAAGCTTTTTCCCTCTCTAATTGTAAAGCATAATAGGTTTTATTTCCATACGGCTGTTCCCTGTGGGGCTTTGTCTGGATGTATAAATCAAAGCCTTCCTGCCACATTTTGGGGCTTGGGGGCAGATTCTGCCCTCACCCAGAGCATAAAGTGGGGTCATCCAGCTGCCAGCAAAGTTACCCCATTTTGCCTGCATTGCTGGGAGTGGCCCCTGGGAACAGGCAGGGGGGAGATGGCCACTCAGATAACTGGCAGGGTGGTTGGGTGCTGAGGACTTTGCAAATCGGGTTGTTGATCTAGGTGATTAACTTCGAGTGGTTGGGCTTTTCTGATGCCACGGTCTAGCAGGGCAGACAGTATCTTGGGGGCTGGGGCAGACAGACGGGGCTGCTGGCATACATTCCTCTCTTCCCAGCAGGAAAATGAGGCTTAGACATGAAGGTGAACCAGGAAGGCTGGGTGTGGGAAACCCAAACCTCGAAAGCAATTAAGTGCAGAAGAAGGAATAAATCAGCTGGCCCTTCTCCCTGCCGATGCAGGCCTTTCTCCATTGCCTAGTTACTTGTATTTTCATCGGGTCACAGGTTTAAAACAAGTCAGTGCTTCCACAGGCACAACCGTTCCACCACAGGCAGGTGGTTTGCAGCAGGATCCTCATCTTGAACTCCAGGAAAAGCAGAAGTACATTGGCAGAGCTATTTGGGGAGCTGGGAACAGGAACCTAGAGGTTCTTCTGGCCAGGACTGTGATCTGTTTATCAGATCTCTGCTCAGGAGCCTACGGCATCCTTCCTGCCTAACTGTGAGGAGCACTAGCAGCTTGCATTGATATCCTGCTAGCATGGGAACCTCTGGAGCTGAGCCCCAGCTGTTTGGTGAGAGCTGGTAAAAGTGAACCAGCTGGAGGAGTCAGTGGATGACAGTGTCCCTAACAGCACGAGCAGGTCTTTTCTTTCTACTTCTGCACTGCTGGTTTAAACTGGGCTGGTGACAAAGAGAGGTGAGCAGCCACTGTCAATGTGTGGCTGGGGAGGCAGCTTTCTGAGCTGAGGACCACGCTGAGGTACAGGGGTGTGCTTCTGGTGCCTTGGAGGAATGGAACTGATACCTGCAAAGTGCAAAGCCATTTCCCAACCCCTCTGGGAATGCAGTGGGAGGAGCAGCCTGCCTCTTCCAGGCTGCTGTCAGCCCTTGGCTGCCCAGGCCCCCCCACCCCAGCCAACACAGCTGCTGGAGGGGCTGGCATGAGAAGGGGTGCAGGCAGCCCCCCGTCCCACTCTCAGCATCTCAGGTCCTTTCTGATGGCCCCTAAGTTCAAGGCTGTGCTCCTGTGGACAGTCAGGCTCTCTCTTAACCCTCGACAGAAAGAGCTGAGGATCTCAGAACTCCTTAGTTGCAAGCGGGACTGTTCTGGGAAAGGTCTGGAGATGACTCACTGGATTAGTCACTAGATCTTTTATTTTTTTGAGGTTGGGCACCTAAAATCCCTTCACTCCGTGCATCTGCCAGCCATCCCCCATTTCGAGCTGCCTCCAGTCAGTTTCCTCTGAGTGACTTGACAGGTTTCGAAAGTCTTTCACGGACCTTGTTCTGTTTCCCTTACACCGGAACCAACACTATGTCTAAACCAGTTTAAATTATGTTTATCCTGGGTGAGTTTAATTACACAAACTGAGTTAAGTAAACCAGTAAAAGTGCAGCCTAGCTGTTTCAGGAGCAACTACATTAGGAATCTGGAAATAAATCAGTTTTGTTATATGCCAAGGAGATTTTTCTACAGGTAGGGCAGACCTCACTCGAAAGCCAATACTGGGAATGCCAACTCCCTGCCCTTGGTATTTACAGAGAAACTGGATTAAGTCGCTCCACCTCATCTGGAATAATAATGTTTAGCATGTAAGTAGCATTTTACAATTTCAAAGCAATAAACACAGAGATACCATGGTAATGAGAACTGACAAGGCACTAGCATTAACTAATTAAGCCTCGCAGCTTCCCTGAGGTATCTAAATATGACCGTTCCCATTTTATAGATGAGGAAAATACACATGAATTGATTTACTCACAGACACAGGGCAATTCAGTGAAAGAGCTGGAACCATGACTCAGTCCTGCTAATGTTTGGATGGCTGCTCAGCCCTCTGTGAGACTCTGCCTTATTTCTAGACCCGTGCATCAGCACAACCTAGTATCCCCTTCTCAGCAAGATTTAGAGATCAATCACTTTTAATTTCTGCTGACTGCTGTGGAAGGGATGGGATTTGAATATCTCTCTAGCCAAATGCAGCAGCAGTGTGTGGAGGTATTGGTGATGTTGGAAATGGATGCTGGTGAAGTCACAACAAGTTAGCACTGGAGAGCTGCACTCACCACAGAAGCAGCACAGCAGGAAAAGCAACTAGCAGTTGGGTGTCAAATGAAGCTTTGGAAAGGCCTGTGTTGGCTGAAACCACCACGGGCTTTGCCTTTCCAAGCCCTGCCACAGCTGCAGGATTTGGTATGCACACAGCCAGACCATTTTTAATCTGCATGGGCTTAGTGGTTTACACCAACACTGAATCTGGCCCAGAAAGCTCTGTGGGGAGCACAGCTCTGGCACCAGCACTGAACAGGAACCATCTTGCTCTGTGCAGTAGGTGCTCAGCACTTCTCATAGCGTGTGAGATCAGCAGCTTCAGACAAGAAACGCAGCTTTCCCTCACATCACATCTCTAGGTCCAGACTACGGAACGCTGGTTACAAGAAAGAAACTTTCAGCCACTCTGCCAACTCTGCTTAGACGCCACTAATCCCCATCTAAGAAGGTGTTGAACAGAGAACTGAATTGTCACGGCTTGTAAGCAAAATGGTATTTTAATTCCCCTCAAGGAACACAGTTTATCTCTCCTGGAGTGCCTGATGAGGTCTCCTCTATGCATGGAGCACCGCCCTGCTGTGCAGCATCCTCTGCGTTTTGTCTGGGGCTGTTCCCTGTGCCTGGGAGTGCTTTACCTCCGCAGCACGCTGCACCTGAGCCCAATGAGCCCAGGCTGCGGCCGTGAATCCCAATGAGCCTCTCGCTGGGCTTTGGAGGCAGCCTGTAGGAACCAGTCCTGGAGCACCCGGCACACATATCAGCACCACTGCTAACTGCTGGTCTGGAAACAATTAGATATCTCTTTGTCTGCCTGCCTGTGGAATAGCTGTGGACAGCAGGAGTGGAGACAACAGACCTGGGGAGGCATAAAAGCCTCGGGGTTTGTGTGTGTCTCCATTCTGCTTCCCAGTGAGGTTTCCAGGGCAGATCACTGGCTCCCCGTCTTGTTTTGTGGCCGTTCAAGCCAGCCCGTGTCTGACTCATCTCTCTGCCAGATGTACCCGGCAGCAGCTGGGAGCATGGATGACCACAAACAAACCCCTGCACCGTGGGCCCCTCACTGCTGCTCTTCGGGGAAGGCTTGGAAAGATCCGGATTCCCTGGCTCTAAATCCATTGCCACGAATTATCATTCGCCTGTTGATTGCTCTCGAGGGGACAGAACGTCAAGTTACAACCTGTGGTTTTCAGCCCCAATGGATTAGGAGCAGAAAATCTGTTGAGACCTAAGGCTTAGATCTGTTGGTTTGATATGCAGTTCAGCAAAGCACACAGGAGAGGAGCCGTGATGGAGGGTGCTTTGCCACATCAGTGCTAGCCAAATTCCCAGTAGGGAGATGCTTTTCAAGGAAGAGAGTCGGTGCAAGCTTAAGAGGCCCAATGTTGCTAATTTTCTGCCTAAACCAATGGTGATGTGTGTGACTGCTGCTATGCTCCGTGGAAAGTGTGGCTACACTTCAGTAATGTGAAATTACTCCTCCTTTCCAGAGGTTAATTCAGCTGAAAATAGTGTTGTGGAGTAAATATCTGGGATATTACAAAGAGCACCCATGAGTTTTTCAGACGCTAGGTCAGGTTCTCAGAGTGGCTGCTTCCACATTAGCTCGCACATTGGGCAAGCTGAATGTGTACATCCAGGAGACAAACCAAATACTGCACGGCTCTTTCACAGTTGCAGTGCCCAGGATGTAACAGCTGGGCCTGTGCCTGGAGAGTGCATTCTGGCCAAGCAACAGGTTGTCCAGCAGATCAACCTCCAACCCACTCTGCCCAGCATGCAGGCTGCAGGAACCATGGAAAACCTTCTCAAAGCTGAAGAGAAATGTTTGTGTCCCAGCTAAATCTGCAGCCCTGTTCATGTTGGCTGAAGTTTAAGTGTAGCTGTATTGATACCATATATCCAACCTCTGTGCAGGCTGGTTCACTACATCAGAGTGCCAAAAAAAAGTGGGAATGCCAGTTTTCTCTTGTTCTACTTCTGTTTCCAATTCCTGTCTCCCACGCTTTCCAGCACTGTCCTGGCAGACCCTGTTCTCTCTCATGCCTCCCTTTCACAGCTGTTGTCTGCACCCACCCATGTCTCAGCTGGCTCCCCTTTTTATTGACTCCCTCATCTTTTCTCTTAGTAACTTAAAACTTCACATTGTTAGGCTGTTTAGGTCGCACATTTTCTACCTTCCTCATCTCACCTTCTTATTCAGCCCTGCATCATCCCTCTCACCAGCAGACCTTGCCTTCAGTGTGCATTTCTTCATTCATTCAGCTTCTCCCTCCCTGACTTTGCCATCTCTCTCAGACATTCCCCACCCTTTCTCTCTCTCTCTCTCCCTCACTGCGTTCCGGCTCCTTCCACTCCACAAGTGTTTGTGACTGCAGACTTTTCCTTACTCCCTGCTAATTAGGAAGGAGATGTATTTACTTCCCCCTCTCAGAGTATTTACCAGTTTCTCTCATCCCCTGCTTCCCTTGTGTCTCTCTCATCCTACACAGTCTCTTGACTACAATGCTGTCCTCTATTTCAAATCTCTTTTGCTCTCTTTCAACCACGCCTGTTGGCCTTCATGCATCTTATGCCAGCCCCTTGTGTGCCACTGCTTTCCCTACTTCTTATGAAATCATAACTAGTGGCTCAAAAGAAGTAATTATCAAAATGCAACGTGGCTTTTTTCTCTTGATTCTCTTGGTTTAGTTGAAAGAAGCAAAATTTCCCATCTGCTTCCACACCTCTTCTGTGATCCCCCTGGCTGCCGCCATGACTCCAGCTCCAGCACTACCCAGAAAAATCTGTGCCTTCATTTTCACTGTGCGTGCCTCAGTTTCCTTGATTTGTTGTCTGAGTAGGAAAAGCAGATCCAGGGATCAAAGCCAGACCTCCCAGTGCTGAGTAGTGCAGCCTCTGCCCTGTTCAGGAAGGCTTTTCAACTGTGCTGTGTAAACCACAAAATCTCTTCAGGAGGCATCGAAAAGGGGACGGGCAACTTGAAGAAGGATCAAAATATGAAGAATCCTACAAGGCAGAAGTAGCTTGGGGTGAAAGTAGGAGGTGAAATCACATCTGTCTTCTACTTCGTAACTCAGCAAAAAGAAGCAAAGACAGTGAGATTTGCTGGTGATAGATTGTTGGGGGAGGTCAACACAAAGAAGGAAGCAGTAAAATTCAGACAGGCTAGAAAAGGGAGATGAAGCTCTTCACAGCCAGAAATGCAAACGTTCTGTTTTGAAGAAACAGAAATGTTAGGCTTTATTTATTGTTAAATCATTTTCCCTGAATTAGGAAAACTTGAACTTCCCAAAGCCACGTCCTTCTGAGAACGTGCTGCCAGTAAGAACAGACTCTGAGGTTTGGTTGGTCCTTCTGCAAGTGCTTTTGAGTCCTTACAAGGGAAGACTGCAGTTCCTCCTGAACCGAGTTTATAGGAATGTAGTCCACCGGGCTTTAGCTTAAAGCTAGGTGGTGGAAATGCAAGGAAGTTAAGAGTTCTTTTAAAAGAGATCTCTATTAATGATAATATCACTTCAGCTGGCGAGGAACTGACCTGTGCCTGTCAGTAATCCATTACCTTTCAGAGGCAGGCTACAAGAAATCTACCTGTCATTAACCTAATATTGCATTTAAGCTTTAGATCAGGCACAGATGACAGGTGTTTCTGGAGAAAGTGGGAAACACTCCTCCCTTCTTTTCGTTTTTAGGTGAAATGATTTGTCATGCAAGAATGGGGACATGCAGTCCCTGCAAATCTACAACCTTTTTTTTTTATTTGCTTTTGGCACTTCGAATTTGTTTGTTTGTTCGTTTTTCTCGCGAAAGGGAGCTCAGAAATCCAGAGATGACCTGGAACAACGAAAACAAGAGGCTTTGATTTGGTCCATCAGCCTCAGTGTGGCTCTACATGGTACAAGGACTCAACCCTCAGCCAGTTTGGGAAGAAAGGAAAAGAAAAAGCACAGAAGACAGGGAAGGAGTGTAAGTATGGAAGATAGTGAGCAGCCAGGATTGGATATTGAGCTAAAAAATCAATGGTAGAGGAAGTCTTACCAACAGCCTAGAAAAAAATATATGATCCAGAGGAAGAATATAGCATACTTGGAAAGGACACTGGCCAAAACAGGCTTTGGTTTTGTTAGTTATGAACAGGAAACTCACAACCAAAGGTGGCTTGGAAGAGAAGCACATGGATCAAAGAAGAAGAGGAAACATCATAGTGTATTCACCAAACCTCTGTCCACTGCTGAACAATCAGTGGGAGAATTTTGTGCTTGAACAAGAAATTTAAAGAAGTAATTTAAGAACGCTGTAAGAATCTAGAAAAGGGAAGCAGCCTTAAGTGATTGTGGGCAGCCCCCAGCATCCCAGAATAAAAAGAACAATATAAGAGAAAACACAGTCCAACAGAAATAATGGGGACGATAGAGGGAGCCAAATTAATTCAAAAAAACATTAGGCAAAACTGGTACCGTAGCTCTTCTGACAACAAGAGAGATTGGGAGAGATTCTTCATTAAAGTTCACAAAGTTCTTAGCAGGGTAGAGAGTGGGGATACTACAAAGCTGTTTGACCTAGTGTCAAGAACAAGCAGAGATGCAGCAGCAAGATAAGCCACGGCTGGACATTACAGGAATTCAGGGAGGAATGCCAGCACAGAGCAAGACAGAAATGCAACATAAACTCCCCTTACATGGCCAGGGGACCAAAAGTTAGCTCCGTGGAAGAATTGGGCATTAGGTAATACTGTAGAGTTCTGTAACTGGCCCAGAGGAAGCTGTGCCTGAGGATTTGTCACGTTGAGATTTTTCGCACAGAACTGTTGGTGTTTTATAGTGATCCTGCATGTTGACAGAGTGCTCTGAGTTAGCCTGCCCTCTCCTCTCACAGTTACTGCAGTGCAGCTGGAGCTGGCTCCATCCAGTGCAGGCAGACACAATACACAAGAGATCAGATCCTGTCTTGCTCAAGATCAAGTCTTGCACTCATTGTGCCTTGAAACACAGTCAGGGTTTCAGTAAAACATATTGGTCTCCTTCAAACAATAAATGAACTAAGGCAAAAGCTTTTAGGGAAAACAGATGCAAAGGCCAAACTTGGAAAGATAGCTAATAAACCACTTTAAAAATAGTGTACATTGTGGCAAAAACCTTGGTGGGGGAGGCATAGGAAATCTATTGTCTGAGTGAAATTTACAGCAAAGGAAAGCAAGGTCTGGGTCTGAAGAAAAAGAGGCCTGATGGTACCTCTGGTGTCATCCTCTGTGCCACTCCATTTCTCAAGTGACCCTCACAGACCCCCACAGAGCACAGCAGTTGCCACACCAGATGAGCCTGGTAGGCCTCCTAACCCAGTCTTCTCACTTCAACAGTTGCTGCTCTCTGGTACTTCAAAGAAAGGTGCAAGAAACCCCATAGTGGACAATTATAGAAAAACCCGCCCACAAGGGAAGTTTTTCCCTAATCCCTCACCATCAGTTAGTGGTTATGTTGTGCCTTGAAGCCTGACAGTTTATATCCCTTCTGAAATTTATTTATATCCTGTCTAATGTGACCATGAATGTTCTTGGTGTCCATATAAATGTCTAATCCTTTTCTGAATCCCGCTAATCTCCTGGCCTCAATGAAAGCTCATGGTAACAAATGCCATGTGTTAATTACACATGGTACAAATATTTCCTTGCACCATTTTAAATTCGCTTCCTTCCAATTTCACTGGGTATCCCTTGATCCCGCGATAGGAAAAAGGGCAATGAAATTAGAGCTTGTTCATTCTTGCTGAGCCACACTGCTGCTCCTTGATTTGTTTCTTCTCCAAACTAGCTGTTCCCATGCTCAGCCAGTTTTCCCCGGTCAGGCTGTTAGGCAGCGGCCTGAGACACAGCACAGAGCTTACGCCTTCACCTTATTCTCTGTTGATACGTTCATTTTGAAGGGAAAAAGGGAGAGGAAACCCTGGAGACCTCAGAAGTACACGCTTGTTGGAGACTCTGAAATCAGACTGCGTTATGTCAGCAGGTGTTAGCTCAGCAGCAATACGATGACGCTGACTGATGCCACCGGCCTTTCCTTCTCCAGTGCCTCCGAGTCAGAGACAGAGCAGGATATCTGCAATGTGTTTTCCCCTTGGATCTTCAGGCTGCTCCTGAAAGGGGATATCCCCCTCCCACTCCAACTCAGGCATTTCACTGCTTCCTTGCATCCACGCTAGTTAAGACCAGGCCATGGGATTAGTCCAGTTCTGACCGAATTGCCCTCAGCCACAGCCTAAGGTCTGCAAATCTCTGCTCTGCCGTGACTGCGGTTGAACTCCAGTTTTACAGAGGTTTCACCGGAGGTAGGACCCTGAGCCGAGGCAGCTGGGCACAGTGATCCCTTGTAACTGTTTCGAAGCTGGACTGTGGTGACCTCAGAGAGGTTGTCAGCTGATGCAGTGACAGCACACAAAGTCACAGCTGCTTGCTGTTTCACGGAAACTCGGTCCCATTAAGGCAGTTCCTCAAGCAGGTCATTAATACCCAGTTGTTGTTGAAGGTTTTCCCGTAATACAGTTCAAAACAGGGCAGCATTGCTCTTCATTTCAGGAGAAATGGAAGGACTGGGAGTGTGGGTGACACGCTGAGGTGTCTCGGGGCACAGGACGGTGTCTGGCTCCTCGTGGCAGCCGCATGCGGAGAACAAGAAGCGACACTTGGGCTCCGTCGCTGAGACGCACGAAGCGAGAGCAGAAACCCTGGGGGATTCCCAGGGGCTCGCTGCATCAGGAGCCATCCCCGGCAGGTTCCCGGCGCTCCCAGTGACCGGGAGCGGCACCGGGATCACCGGGATCACCAGGAGCGGTACCGGGATCACCGGAGCGTCCGGGAGTCCCGCGCCCGCCGGCCCCGCCCACCCCGCTGGCCCCGCCCCCAGTGGGCGTGGCCGGGCGGGCGCCGGGGGCCTGTTGTTGTGATGAGCGCCGGCCCCGCCCCCTCCTCGTGCACGGCCGCGCGCCGCCCCG
>VZRS01009382.1:271598-341503 GCA_013398055.1 Ifrita kowaldi
TTGGGTTTGGGGGGTTTTTTGTTTACTTAATTTTAAGTCTTATTTTCATGTGCGCCGCTAATGTCCCGTAAATATTTTGTGCGCTGGCTACAAATGTTACAAACAAAGTGTGTCCTGGTAGGAAATCTTTTGTGCTTGCTGTGAAAAGCTATTCTTGCCAGCGCGTTGGCAATAAACCGGGTGAATAACGTGGTGGCGTGTGTTTTTTAAAGACAGTAATTGCCCCGTGAATGCGAATTCCAAAGATGCTTAAAAGTTCAATGGGATGCGCGAAGTCCTAAAGAGCAAAACTCCTCGAGCAGGATGTGAATTTCTGAAGAGGGGGAATCCCTTATGCGGTACGAAATCTTGAAAGGGGATAAGATCTCTCAATGATGCAACTTCTTGCGAAAGGGAACTCCCCTCCCCCTCCTATTGATGCCAAACCATTAAAGGGGGAGGCTCTCCGGGCCCAGCAGCGCAAAGTCTTGAAGGAACCTGAATTTACAATGATAAAAGGGCCAAGGCACTAGCCTTTCACCTTTGGAGGCAATTAGCATCTGGCTTGCTTCACAAATGAAGTAAATGTGGGCTCCCCTTTGGTTCCCGGAGCACGCTTAGGCTGGGGGCGTTAACATCATCACTCGGAACAAATTAACTTGCTTTTTTGGGGGGGGGATGCCCGGGAGCAGGAGGAGGAGTGCGGGCGAGTTGGTGCTGGGGGTGTTGCCGAGCAGAAGCAGCACACCGAAACACATCGCCAAAAAACTCCGTGCACGTGGATGGCCTGCAGCCCTTGGCAGAAATGGGTTTTAAAGCATGGCGTTTGTCCGAGCGTCGGTGGAAATTGCGGTTAAAATCGGGATGCTGTGAGAGGACGGATGCGGCTGTCAGAACTCTGCTTCTTCGGGCACGTGGAGTAAATCTCCTTCCCCGGCACAGCGTGAGCAGCCCAGCACAAGCAGTTTCAAAAGTTGCCGTTCCTTGAAGCTCACCATCTTGTTACCTCTTGCCTGGTGTAGTTGTTCCCGTCTCATCACTGGTGGTTCGGGGATGTCTGGGGACAGATCTTTGCACAAAGAGCTTGCCCAAGTTGGTTTGAAACCAATGGCCAGCTATGGGACTTACACTTTTTTCTAAGAGTACTGCTCTGTGTTATTTTTTAAAATTTGTGCTTTATTTAGCTGCATAAAGGAGATTTCCTCCATGGTTTTGGACCTAATAATGTCAGTGCTGCTTCTGGCTGTCTCACTGCTACCTCTGAGACATGCTTGAGTTTCAGGGGTATCTGAATAAAACGGAGGTGGCTGTTTTTCTAGGGGTTTGTGGAGGTGCTAGGATTTAAAGCACATGTTAGAGGGAAATAAAACCTTAGCTAGCTGTAAAAAGTGAGTCTGTGCTCATGTATGAATGATATTTTCTTGCTTTAGCTTTGGTTATTGTGGGGAGCTGTGCTTGTGGCTGAACACCAGTGCTTCCCCTCATGAGGAACCCAGGGGTGTTTGCCCCGGTCCATTTGGATGCAGAGTGAAATGGGTGCTTTGAGCAAACCTGTGTGTGTGGAAGGAGAAAAGGAGATCTCAGGCTCAGAGGGTTTCAGCTGGAGGATGGTCATGCTCAAACTCCTCAAGCTTCACAGCTGATGTTTGTCCAGCTCTGCCCAGTGTCTCTAAGGGATGGTCTTACGCTGGATGCAGCTGGATCTTCTTGGATATTCTCTTCTTTCTAGGACAAGTGAGCTCCTCTGAGCTTAAATTCTGGTTGGTGGCTCTTTTCTTGCTATTTTTCTGATACCAATGTATCTCCAGTGGGGAGTTTGGTACTAAACTCTTACAACATCGTTGCAAAAGGCAAAAGTTTTAAACAAGCCTTAATTCTGCTTGGAACAAATATCCCCTGCCCTCGCTCTCCCTCCAATTTCATCAGGCGGGTGACGTTAAGGTTTCACAGCTACCATTCCTGCAGTACCATCCCTGCAGTCCTCAAACCAGACAAAACCCGATCTTCCAATTTGTGGTGTTCTGTTGGACATTTTTAAAAAGCTCTAGCTATTTTTTTTCTCCCCTCCTGCCGCCCCCNAAACCCATTACCCTCTGCTTATTGGCCCAAAAGAAAATTAAGCTTCCAGGCTGCCAGATGCAGGACTGCCATCGGCAGCTGGATGGCAGAAACCTGGGAAGCAAATGTTTTGTTTTCCCTTTTGCTGGACCCGTGCGTAGCCAGAGACTGCAGGGGAAGGGATGTCCAAAAAGAAAGAGGCGCATCCATCAGGCCGGACCCTGGGCATTGTTTGGGGAGGGGGTGGGCACAGCTGGCCCTCATGCTGGCTCTGGCAGATGCAGGCGCCTGACGAGGTTCCTCTTTCTAAATCTCTGCTGCAGCATCACCCGGCAATGGACTCAGGAGGGGTTCAGCTACCGCCAGCAGGTCAAAAGTTCAGTGGGACAGAAGCGGGTGCTTCGGGACGTGTTCGGCTTCATGCCGTGTTTTTACATGGATCTGAGGATGGCAGAGAGCACTTCTGCCTTCTGGGGTGGGTTGGTTGTTTTTTTTTTCCTTCCTCCCCTTTTAAATGGCTGCCTTGTCAGCCATCTGCTGTACAAAACTTTCATGCCACTTCAAAAGTGCTCTTTCAGTTGTGTTGGCTTGGTTGTCATGGCATATTTCTTGGTGGTTTGTAAAATCACAGAATCACAGGATGGGTAAGGTTGCAAGGGACCACGCTGGGTCATCTGATCCAACCTCCCTGCATCAACCTAATCTGCATCAGTGAGTTTGTCCTTACCTGCTCTACCAGCACTGCGGCAGGAGGAGGTGTGGCTGTGTGGGGCACGTCATTTCTTTTGGTTGTCATTGCCTTGATGGACAGAAAGGATGCTTTCCACAGTCAACTGAGTGCAAGTGATGATAGGGAGTGATTTATTTCCCTCTTCAAGACTGGACTGTAATGTGGGACACCTCTTGTGTCAAAGTATCTCCTGGCCATGTGCCCTTCCCCTGTGCAACTGAAATATCCTCCTGGCAGCTGTGGGGATTGTTTGTATCGAAAATATTGGGAGAATTATTTAACGTTTTCAACCGTATTTCAGCACAACTTGGAAAGGCTGGACAGGAGCCAGTGTGGTGTGGCCACCCAGCTCTTTGGCATGTGCTCCCGGGAGCTGTGGACTCAAACATTTAGGAACTTCTGCCTGGGTAGGTCGAGGGGAGGTGACTTTCCAGAACGTGCTTGAAAATAGTCAAAACATTGTTGTTAACTTAGTTTATTTGGAAAAGGGAGAAAAGCCACATTACACAGGGAAAACATAAATCTTTTCCTGTGGTTTTTAAAAGCGCCTTTGGGCAAATTGCCTCTGCTGTTAACTTCACTACAGCTTTAAGATGCTTTTCCTTGCCTCTTGCCCCTTCCTGGCACTCCAGGCTCTGGCTCTGGCTTTAGGTACATTCCTCCCACCCACAGGCAGGACACTGCTGCTCTTGCCTACCTTTTTCCTTCTCCAGTGTGGTATCTCCGTGGCGGTTCTTGAACAGGCTCTTTCTGTCAGGAATATTATGTGGCTGTTAGAAACCAGCGGCTGCTACTGCTCCCCTGGGTCCCCCAGGAGGAGGAAGAGTGTGGAGAGAGGGAGAGCTGGAGAAGCAGACAGCAGAGAACAGGGTTTCTTCTATCTGTGCAAATGAGATACAGCTTTAAAAGAAAAAAAAAATAATGTGTTAAACAGAGTGTTAGAATTTTAATACTTTGAAAAGAATTTTTCCTAGTGAGGACAGGATGGCCAAATACGCTCTGACCTCCACTGTCCTATCATGTTAAGTCCTGCTGAAAATTCTCTGTGGATCCCCTTGCTCTGCCCTTTGGGTGTGTCTCTTGGGATCCATGATACCAAAACGACACAACCTTCCTGTTCTGTCAGTGGCTTGTATGGGGTTAATTACACTAACAGTAGGGTACAGTACCCAGGTACAGCCTTCACCCCTCTGCAGCTATTCGGGTCTGCTGCTGCACTATTATTTGTATTACAGTAGCATATACAACGTCTGCTGGGGACTCATCCTGCTCTGTGATAGCTGAGATGGCCAGGTAGTTTCTGAGCAGAAGAACTTAAAATCTGAGTAAGATCAATGCAGCAAGAAGGTGCCACAAGCTGATGAAAACGTTGGTGAATTCCTGTAGGTCAGCTGTGTTCATTGAGGGTAGTTCTGGGTTTAAACGCCTTTTCAGTGGAATAGTTCAGTCATGAGGATGTCCATCCCTCTGCCATTTGCCTGTTCACAGTAGGCAACACTGAAGTGGAAGGGAGTGGGCAGTGACTGAAGCAACAGCGAACAATAGATCTGCTCCCTGAAACTTCCCTCTCATGTGGAGCACCTTGCTTCAGGGAAAACACATTGTCTGAGCAAAGGTGGAGTAATGGCAGTGCAGGGAGGGGTGCTGTACAGAGAGTGTTGGAAAAGATTATGGAATTCAAATAGACTGAAGAGAAATTGTTGGTCCTGTTGTGTGGAGAGACCCATTTATGGACCACTGCGTGAATTTGGGTTATATACTATTGTCACTCTGTGATGGCTCTGCTTCCCCCGGCAGCACCAGCTTCATCGGAGTAGAGGGTGTGAGCTGGGTGTTCGTTGTTTACAAAACAAAACAAAATCCAGGGTTAATACTGGTTTTATTGTTCTTTCTACCTGTCCCATCCGCTGTTTGGTTCAGTTGCTGCAGTGCCCCATCCCTCTCCCCATGTCTGTTCCAGCACCAGCTCTTACTTTGCTGCTCTTCGCTTTTGCTGTCTTAGTTATTCTGTTCATAATAGAATCATTAACACTCTGCGTGTCAGTGTTGGGCTCTAGAGTTCATTGAGATTAATGGAGGGGGGAGGCAGAGAGATACTTCCCGGAGCTGTTGTTTCAAGTGGTCTGCAAATTGGAAAGCATTGTATCCGTTTCCATTTCAAATGCAAGTCACATCTTTCCCAACTGTAGATCTTAAACTTTTGCACGAGTGTTTACGTTTTATATAATGATACTCTAGTGTAATTGGATACAAAACCAACAACAACAACAACAAAAAAGGAATAGGTAGTTCAGGAGGCTGATATGTGAGTTAAAACGTTATCTTAAGCCTATGAAAAGGAGCAAGTAGTGAGTGCACGAAGCCAAAGGGTGTCCGAACAATGGGTAAGGAAGGTTATTTTGACAGCAACATTTTAAATGGAACTGAATTAGGTGACAGGGGAGTTGGGGAATGACTGTAGCAGTCGAAGGCAGAAGAGAAGGAGGAACGCGATAAGAATTTCAGAGATTTGATAGAGCACATGGAGGCTGGTATTACGGATTTTGTGTGGTGTTAGTATAGGCAATTCTTCTGCCGGCACAGCTGACACTGAAAATCATGCCTGGTGTTAGCTGAAGTGTTTGTATACCCACAAGTTTAACAGTTTAAGCTGAGTTTATTTTAAGACCGATTTAAGATAATCAGGTGCGAGTCTTTCCCCACTAGAAAAAAAAATAATATTTTGTGTAGGAGCTTAAATATGACTTTGCTTTGTTTAAGAAGACCCAGATACCACAAACAAACCCGTGCCAATTCAATCGGCCGATTTAAACTTCCGCATAGCGCGTGTAAATTGGGCCTCAAAAGTTTTTCCTTGTGGAATTTGCTCTGACCAAACCAGCTAAAAGTAACACCTTTAAAGTGTTGCAGCTTTATATGTAGACCTGCTTAACTGCGGTCTTTCTCTCCCGGCGCATAATGCCGGCAGAGCTGTGCCATTCTGCCCCTGGCATCTGTTAAGTGCCTGCATGAAGGGTGAAGAATTAACTTTTGTAATGGCAATGGATGCTTTCATAGACTTCTTTCAGGCAAAAATCTCCTCAAGAAAAGGGCTATGGGTAGAAATGACAACAGCCAAGGAGGTAAAGTTCCCGAATTAAAAGTTTATCGTGTAAACCTTATTGTAGGTAGGTATGATTTTTTTTTTTTAAATTTTTTCTCCCCCTCCTCGTTACCAGAAGCAACAGCATCTGCTGTGGTGGTGGGAACAATGCAGCCTAGTGATTCCTCCTTCCTTACAGTAGAGAATCCTGTTAAACACACAAGGCTGTGCCTCAGAGTGTATCCTTTCAGCAGGCTTGTTCCTTTTAATGGGTGCCCATTCCTGGGGTCTCCATTGTTTCACCAACAATAGCACTAGGGGCAGCTGATTTGGTTGACAGAAAATGCGTTAATTTAACAGATCTATTCCCTTTAGCCGGTCTCCTTCCTATTGTGCCCCAGTTCTCCCCCAGTTCCTGGGGAGGAGGGCCTCGAGAGCAGGGTCTGTTAGGTGGAAGGCTCCTGCAATTAGGAGGGGTTTGCAGCCTTTTGTGTGAGGAACAGAAAACAGCTGATGGGGGAAAGTGGTGAGAGTGCAGTTTGCTTGCTGGCAGAACACTCATTTTTCTGCTTTTTGTGGGGGGCTTTAACAGACCGCCTTTACAAGGGACGGGGGAATAACTCGACACTAAGCGCTGATGGCAGTCAAGGTCTCTGCTTTGCTCAGAGGTGGTCTTGCAGCCCAATGTGGCAACTCCTTTCAGGGCTGGCTCAACTTCTTGACAAACTCTTTATATACTATAAATGCTTAACTAAAACACCAGCTTTCCACTGAAAAAGCAAAGCTGCTGGTATTATCCGGGGTAGGACTGCTGAGGGCTGGCTGGGGAAGGCAGTATGTAAAGTTAACACCAAATTGTTTGAAACATGAGGGGCATAATGGTCCTCAGGGACCCCTACCCTGGGCTAGGCCACCAGTTTAGTGTAGTTTTTGGACTGGTCTGATTTAAACAGTGCAAGCTCTTCACCCTTGGGTGCACTTAAACCGGTTCAGTTCTTCCCTGCAGTAACTTATCTCGGTTCAGTAATGGAGGGGGGCTGTCTTTGTTGGTTTTTACATCAGTGTGGTCAAGCTGCCACGTTCAGCCTGGTTGGAAGGAGAGCACATGCACTGCTGAGGGGGCAGTGAAACACGAAGCTCTGCTTTGGGGGCTGCCGGCTGCCAGGAAGATTTTGGCTGCCAGAAAGAAGATCTCGCTCCCTTTCAAGCCCTCGCTTCAGCCACGCTTCTGCCTCTGTGGTTTGCCCCTTTCCTGGCACCATCCCAGCTGCTCGCTGGGCCCTGGCTGGGTTTTTGCGGGGGTTGTAGTCCTGTGGTGGGAGCGGGACCTCCTGCTTTCGGTGGTTGCAAGCTGCCGGGTCAATCCACTGTGGCTCTTGAAACTCTAGCCGTGGTTTAGTTCTGGTTGCTGGGGCTGGTGATGTAAAAGGAGCTCTGGAGGATCTTTTTCCTCTTCTTTGGTAAAGCCATTAATTCTCTGGGTCTTTCTCTCCAGCTAAGCCTGCTGTAAAGGGGCTGGAGCTTTGTATGGGTGTAGGGTTGGAAGGCAGATCTAGTATTCTCCTTTCTGGTGAGCCCTCTATGTAGGGAGTTGTGTGGCAGCAAGAATATTTATATATCCATAACACAAGGCAAAGAGGGTTGTGGTTGGAGGCTTTTTTTTTTTCTCTTGCTTGGTTTTTTTTTGTTTGTTTTAGGAGGCAAAGGGTGAGGGTTCACTTAAAGAGCTTGACTCTTAATAGAGCTTGTCATTGCTGCTAATATAAAACAAATGATGAGCATGGGAGAGGAGTCAAAGGCTCCCTCTTCTGGTGTGCTGGGAAGGTTCAAATGCTGAAAAATTAGCAAGGAAAAAGACCCCTTCCATGCTTTCTTGTGGTATTTTGTGACCTCACTTAGTCCTAACCCTTACTGGCCCACCATGTAAGTCCCTTCATGTCCCCTGAATACACAACATTAACGGCTCTCTGTGGAAGTGAAATGCATTTTCAGATGCAAAATACGTTGTACTTGCAAGCAAAAGTGAGTCCTGGTTTGAGAAGGGTTCCCAGTCTGAGCATGGAAAATGGCAGCCCCGCGTGCCCCTGCGTACGACATTTCTCAGTGCTTCCCTTTGCTTCTCCTCCTTACTGCGCCCTCCTCTTGCAAAGATCGTGTCATGTCCACGCATTTCCCAGGCAACATGGGTGCGTTGGCATGTCAACATGTTTGGGATGATTGGAGTGGCCAAGTATGCTGAGCACTCCCCCTAGGAAAGCGTGTCCAAGGCTCCGGCACTCCTGTTGCTTTCGGTTGAGCCAGTCCAGAATTCAAAACTTATTAGTGGTTGATTGATGGAGAAACGTGCACAAGGAGTAGTACTTTGATGGGATTTTTAGATGAATTTTCTAAAAACCGTTATATAGAGTGTAGTACCCCTGAAATGAAAAGGATTTCAGAGCATTAGAGAAGGGACTTTTTTTTTTCTTTCATGTTTTTGTGTTCTTCACTGGAGAGCTGGACATCATGTGGCTGTTTTTTCCTGCTTTGCTAGCGTGGGCTCAGGAGCAGTGTCTGGTGGGACCTGAGGACATCAGTTCTCAAGCTGCCTTCCCACAGCAGCTCCTGCCACCGTCACGACTGGCAGCAAAACTGCTCGCCCGGATTAAAAACCGCAACGCTTCTTTCTTTAAAGTGAGCTGTGCCTCACCAGAAGCAGTTCCCCCAGCCAGCTCCCTCCGCAGCCCCACAAAAGGGTTGTACCAGCATGACTGAGGCAGTGGCACGGGAATGGAAACAGGCAGCGGGGAGGGGAAGGGCTTTTTATAGCTGACACTTCTGCTGAAAGAAGCGCTTATCGCGCTGCAGCCCTGGGCAGCAGGTGGAGTGAGCCTGCACAGGTAACGAGAGGTCACGCAGCAGTGAGGGCACCTGGGGAAGAAACCTTATCAGTAAGACCCTCCATGAAGGGGTTTTGGGCTACATCAAGCCTTGTTACGTTTCTTTTTTCTTTTTCAAGTTAACGTTCTGGTTAGAAAAGTTTTAAATTGGAGTTAGATGGTGAGCCTGTAAATTGTTCACTCCGTAGTCAGTCCTGAACGCGCAGCTGAAATCGGTTAAACTTCACTGTGGTTGAGAGTCTTACACAAAACTCTTTTTTAGAAATTCAGGCTTTTTTTTAAAAAAAAAGGCAAAACAAAACAAACAAACAAAAAAATTTCTCCCCAGAAAAAAGATTTCTGTGTGGCTCTGGTCACCCAGCAATGCAGATATCTATCCGTCAGGATTTGTTTGCCTGTGCTGAAGGGGCTGGAGCAGCTTGCCTTGCCGGACAGGGCAGCCATGTAGAATAAACAGGGAATAGCAGTCTCGATTTCCTTTCTTTCAGCCTGATACAAGGTGCCGAGGCGCTGAAGACTATTTTGCCCTTAAGATAATTGTGAGTTGGAGAGGATCAAAGGGCTTGAGGGGGTTTTTTTGGTTGAAAGGGGATTTTCTCCATGGACAGCTGCAGTAGTGCATTAGTAGTGCAATGGATTATCTTTCCATGATCTGTAGGATCTCAACCAGCTATCGAGGGGCCCCGCTGAAGGCTGCTGCTTGGGGGAGGCAGAGTGAAAGTCTCCTCCAGCAGGGAGGCCTGTAATGCCTGGGAGCTCGGACCACTTGACTCCCCCTGCCCCAGCAGGGTGGGTGGTGCTGGATATTCTTAGACTGCAGATAGTGCTGGGAGCATGAGGAAAGGGAGCCCAGCTCTCAGTTATGACTAACTGCAGCTGATGCCCTGCATCCACTCTGCTCTCCAGTGGAAGTGCTTATTAAGGAATGTGAGGAGCGAGCTGATTCCAGCTGCTGTGGCATCCCCTAAAGGGCAGTGTGTAATTTGGGAGGGTGTTGCAAGTCCCTTGGTGGAACAAAGTGCTCTCTGTAGTAAACATCTGACCTGCCAAATGCCCGGACTTTGTCATTTTGGGAAGTTTTGGATGATGGCTGATCTGCAAATAGCTGTGGCACTGAGAGGGTGTCCCCGCACACGCCTGGATGGGTATTTGTGTCCTTGCTCTGCGCTTTTCGCTGGGGGGAGGCAACACGTCGGGCGTGACTGTGGCAAGGGTGGCAAGAGGGGATGGGACAGGGCTCGGTGCTATCAGAGGTGGAGATCAGGTCATGCTGTGCCTCCCTGACCTGGTTTCAGGGCCGGGGGATGAGGGGGCTGGAATGTGCTGGGCGGCAGAGCTGTCAAGGAATGCGGGTCCCCAGGTGGCCGCTTCAGTCCCTTGTGCTCAAGTCGGGCTCGAATTGCGTCTGTGCTGGTTAGTAAGTGCTGGGGCAGCTCTGCCCTGCCAGGTTCTCCCGTGCACACCTCCTCAGGTAGTGAGTGGGATGCCAGCAAGAGCGGGGTGACAATAGTATCTTGGGAGGCGTTAAACCGGCCCTCCCAGCACTTTTAGAATTTTCTGTTAACTTTAATGATGGAAGCTTTATTGCTTTTTGGTTGGTTGGGGGTTTTTTTTGTGACTAGTGAAGCACAAGCTGGGATGAACCCAGCTTTGGATTTCAGGGTTGGTTTTTTTCAGGACAGGCAGTTAGAAAGACTTGTCTTTTTTGTAAGCAGGACTGGTTTCAGAATTTAAGGGCCGCCATATGATGTTGTGTTGTTTTTCCTTGGAGTAGCAGCTAGAGTTTATAATCATTGCCTAGTCCTTAGCCAGTTGGCAGGAAGACTGCTGTGAAGGGATTGATTATTAGTGGGTGCCTCATTGTGCTGTCCAAGCCTGACTTTCTTGATCTAACCAGTTTCCTTCAGTTGGAATGGCTGTAGTCAGCAGAGAGAAGAGAGGGAGATGTCTTTTCCCTCTCAGCAGTGCTGTTTCTTGTTCATGGGGTATACTCAGGATAAGAACGGTCAACAAAAAGTGTCAACACTTGAGCATTCTCACAGAAAGCCGGCTGGCTGGCTGCTGGGGACTGCTCACAGTTTTTCTGTTTCCTGTTCTGATTCTCTCAGTATCTGTTTTCAGAGGGGTGACTTATATAAAACTAGTGCTGTTTGGTGTGAGCATCCTGGAGGCTCCGCCCTTTCCCTGGGAGAGGCACCGGCAGAGTGGAAACATCATCAGGAAGATGATCTAGGGCTCAGAAACACAAAGGCACGCTGGCAGCTGTGGCAGCTGGAGATGGGGTAGCGTTTAAACTGGCAGTGAGGACACACTCAAGTACAGAGGCAGCAGCACAGGCTGGAGCTTGGACAGCCACATCTGCCAGGCTCCTTGGATAGAAGCTGGGATGGTTTGGTCGTGCTGAACCACATCCTGCTGCAGCTCCTCTGATAAACCTGGGCTAGCTAATTAAAAGTTAGGATGTGTGCAGCTACGCACGAAGCAGCCATGCTGTGGTGGAGTGGCTGGTGCTGCTGTTCGGGAAAGGGAGTTTGAGCTGGGTCTGAGCAGGAGCGGTTTGTGAGGAAGGGGCCAAAGCAGGAGGTGTGTGCCAGGCTTGGGCTGGGCTGCACATCCCACTCTGCTGTGCTTCAGCTGAACAGTAGCAGTTGGAAGAGGACAGCTGAGCTAATGCTTAAAAGGTGGAGAGATGGGAGACTCCATGCCAGGTCTTGGAAGTATGATCCTAACCCTCTGCTTATCTCCTCCTTTCCTCCCCCACTCCCAAAGCCCCTCTTGGGCTGTGTGGACGTGTCCCAGTTCTTGCAGCTGTGTTAATTGTAATGGGTCATTTAGTCCTGAAATCCCTGTTTAAAAGGGGCAAGTCCTTGCCTCGTGTGACAGCTGCCGCCTTGCACTTTTCCCCAGGCTGGAAATAACTGCATATGACACAGGAGCAGAGCGTGGCATGGGGGAGGGAGGAAGGTTTCTGGCTTCCTCTTAGTGCTGTAATGGCTTTGCTGTGTGCCTCTTCTCCCATGCGGACCACAGCAGAGCCATGCCCCACATATTTAGCAGATCCCTCAGCTGGCAGTGCCCGGGCAATGCTCTGAACAGCCTGGCACTCTCCAGGCTCTGTGGACTGGAGTCTTCCTGTGCATCTGGGAGCAGGAGAGAAGGGATGTGAGGTGGTGGTGGTGGCGATGCAGGACGCTTGCCTGGAGCATCAGGGAGCCTCTGGAGCTCGTGTGCCCGCCCATCTGGAAGGGCGAACCTCGCTGCTCTGTGCCGAGGCAGAGACAAGGAGAGGGAAGGTGGGAATGTTTCTGCTCCCTGCTCCCCTCTTCAAAACCCAAAGCCTTGAGCCCATGGAAACCTGGCCAGCTTTTCCTTCTAGCTGAAGGGCTGTCTCCTGATTGGAATGACAGCTTTGAACTGGAAGACATTATTTCATTAGTGTGCTAATCAGATACAGAGATTACCTGATTGGCTACTTAATAATTAAATGAAGTTGCCTGTAATTCTTTGAGCACACACAGAACTAATTAAATTAACCCTTCACTGCCCTGCATGCCTGGGATGCACTTGTGTGAAATGGAGAGGGCAGCTTCCCCAGTGTGGGGAGTGTGAGCAGAAGGGAGTGGTGGTCGTGAAGCAGCCACTGCTGGACTGCCAGAGTGGTCTTATCAGGAGCCTGGAGAGGAGAAGATGATGCAGTCTTATACCCTGTCACTTCAGTTGGTGTTTGGCACACCTGGTGTGTGATCAGTGTGTCTGGCAATGGTCTGCTGACAAATCCTGTCTCCAAACAGCCCAAAGAAGGCTCTGGGTTCATGGAGCTGGTGCCAAGGCATGCACAGTAACCCAGCCCATGGCTGAGAATCACCTGGTGAAAAGCAGACAGAAGGAAGGATGCACTTGACAGTTCTTCAGGAGAAACAGAGACCAGAAGATGCTCTCCTTCCTGTACTTTTGAAGCATTGTTCTTCCCTGTCCCCATGGGCACGGAGGCACAGGCCAGGTTCTTTCCTTGCATTTGGCAGGATTCCACCGATTAAACTTCTCGTTGACCACCTATTTCTCTCTCTACTGCTGCAGTGTCCGCTCCAGGAACTGCATTTTGCACATGCTCACAAGGGTGTATTTCCAATAGTTTGAGGAGGACACAGAAGTCGTATCAGTGGCATAACTTTCTCTTATTATAGATTGAAAAAAAAAAATGCGAGAAGAGTAATAAACAGAAAGTTTCTTTGTGTTTTTCAGCCCCCGTGCTATGCCCAAGCTTTCAGCTTCTGTAATGCTAAAGATGTGGCAGTTTGAAATCTATAGTGAAAGGCTGATTTTTATAATGTGTGAGAGATTTGATACCGTGTTGAAGACACTCTGTGCTTGATCATTTCATTGCTAGGGTGAGGAGTTAGCATCTATAATTTTTTTGTATCCATTTTTAGTGCTAAGCACTGGGTTGAGGCAACAGGAAAGCTACCTTATAATAATCCAACTCTCTTCCCTTGCTGCTGCCACTGTCTCCTTCTAGACTTTGCCCATACATGTTAAAATGAAACTGTCAAATTAAGCACATTTCACTGTCATCCAGAGCTAAACTTGGCAGAGAAGAGCCCTTGGACCTTCTGGCCTAAGTTAACCACGGCTGGCTTCAGCTACCCCAGTAAGGAATTGCTGCAGCATGCAGAACAGCTCTCCCCTTCCCTGTGGTCCATGTTGCTGACTCTGTCCTCTTTTTCCCTGAAGATTGGTTGTAGCAGCGGTGTCCTTGGAGCCAGCAGAGGGATAAATATCTTGAGCCACTGCTTTGTCTTCAAAATCTGGCTTCCACATGACAGGCAGCCCAAAATGCTTTCGAAAACAGGTCAGGAGACAGAAGAAAACAGGGAGGATGGGAAACAAAAGGGCGGCTTTCAGGGTAATTAGGTGGTTTCAGTGCTCCTTCTGGCAGGGAGCATTGGCTGGTGAGACATGACCCCCTGTGCTGACTCCGTGCAGATGTGGGTGTGATGGCAGGGTTTGAAGGAAGAGCAGAGAGAACAGCCAGCCAGCCTTGGCATGTCCTCGTGTCCCTAATGATCTCTGAGATTCAGCATCTCCACTTCCAAGCACTTGGATCTGCTCTCCCCACATGCCGACCTTTGCTGTCCTTCCTACCCTCCCCTCTGCCTTCCTGGGCCAGACCCAGATCTGTGATTCCCACTTCCGACTCTCAGCCAGGGTCTCTGGGAAGGTGCTTGCCCCCGTTTTATGAGCCACGGGCAGGCATAGGTCTCAAAAGTGTGGGTTTGGGGGAGGCAGGGAAAGTGGGACAGTGCATGCAAGGTCAAGCTGGAGCCCAGATACAGTAGCCAGTTAGGCTTTAGTATTAATATTTGATGGTGTCCTGTTGTAAAAGGGCAGTAAGTAAGGCTAGCAGAACTGTGTCTGGCCTGTCGCTGCAGTAGAAAGCTGTTTTCAGAGTTTTCTGAAACAAAGGATATTCCAGTGTGTGCTGGAAGTGGCCATTTAAATGCATCTGACCATAAAGATGCTGCCTGCCAGCGATTTTGATATCAGAGCTTGTGGGACTCACTCCTGTGGGCAAAACCGTGCTCTGTCAGACAGAGCCTGACTGCTGGAGATTGGGTTTGGGCATGGAGTTCGGGGAGGCTTTTTACCTCTGGTGTCCTCTTTGTTTTTGTTTATGGGTTTACAAAGTCAGATTAGCATTTCATTGTTGGAGGCGAAAGCCCTTGGGCAGTGGTGGAAGGCGGCCTGGTTGAGCCGGTTTGGGATTACTGCTCCTTTCCCAGCAGCATCCTTCCTTCCCAGCTCTGGTGAGGAGCAAAGCCCGAGGCTTCTACCTGTTGGGAATGCACCCAAGCTGCAGCTACCCCTCCAGCGTGTCTGAAGGTAGATGGGCAGTGTCACCGGGAAGGGTAATTAGCCTTCTCTTCAGGCAAGGATAATTGTTTTATTATTTTAAGTGATAGCACAAGTTCTGGGGGAATGAGTAAAACCAACCCCGCTAAGAGCTCTCAATTCAGGAGCTGTTCACTTTTTCTGGTTGTAGCTGCTGGTCTAATAGGTGTTGCCTGTCCACAAGCGTGGCTTTGCTTTAATCCTGGGGATCTCAGAGTCCTATTACTTCAGTAAAACAACATTTTGAATAAGAGAGAAGTCCATGCCCCTTTCCTCTCCCTGTCAGGCGTAGTGCTGTATTCAGTCACACCTGTGCAAATTTAGGGCAAGTCCAGTGGGTTCAAGTCAATGTACTCCAAACTTATGTTGTAATTGCAGAAGGTAGCATCTCTCTGAAACTAACATTTTCTCTCTGGGTCCTTCTGTGTTTGTTCACCAGAGCTGTACCCAATCCATGTACTGAATATGCAGCACATGGGAACAGGTTTAGGTGCTCCTGCAATGCGAGATTCTTGCATGTGGTTGAGCTTGCAGACTTACATTCACACAAGAAGCTTAAAGAGGAGGTAGCTTAAGCATAAGAACTTATTTGTGTTTATTGCTTCTTTATTCTGAGGAAAATATGAGGATCTTTTTGAAGTGTTCCCCCAGTTTGATTAAATTTTTCATATGGCTCTTCCACCCCTGTGTAGGGAGGACACTATTCTTTGTTGGAAGACTCCAAAAAAATCTTCTCAGCTTGTAGCTATTAACGATAGTGGTCTGAATCTGTGTAAAAAAGCATTTCTCTAGATTTGTTCCACCTTCTCAGGTGTCTCAAGTCGAGTTCCGATTTATTTCTAATATATTTTATAACCGCCAGTACTTTGTGCTGCCTCACTTAAGCTAGGACACTGTGTACACACCTTAATTCCTCACTCCCCTCCACAGTCCTGTTTGTCTGCTGTCTGGGAGAGGAGTCGTTCCGGGTGCCAATATGTTAAGCTGTTGAGAGAATGGGGAGAGATGAGATGAAGGTATTGTTATGCTGGAAGGTGTTAATTGGTGCTATCAGCCACTTGTTTGATTTCTAGACAATTACAGCAGTCCTTGAAGTTGTGTCTGAGCCAAGCAAATGGCAGGGGCTCTGCAAGTCCCCCATTTTCTCTTTTTTTTTGAGTGCTTATTTCCCCACTGCCACTCACAAAAATTAGCAGGGCTCTCTCTGCACACTCGAGCAGAGAGGATGTGCCTGGATGTTGAGGAGCTAGCTGGGTGTACTGCACAGAAGTTGTCACATGGCTTGTGAGCCATGCACAGTGGCTTGGCAGGGGATGGACAGGAGGTGCTGAACGGTGTGGGAATGTTTCTGGGTTCCTCAGAAGCAGAGGAACTCATGTACTTGGGTGATGTTCTCTTTTGTGATGTCTCCTGTTTCAGAGGCACATGCTTGATATTATTTAGGGAAGGTTCCTCTTGTAGGGCCAACACCCAGCTGCCAAGTAGAACCTCTTATTTGTAGTCCAGGATTTCTGCCCAGAGAGAGGACAAGTGAGGGTGTCTATTCCTCTCTGTGCAGGAGAGACAAGATCTGACCTGGGGCAGCAGAAGAGTGGCTGGCTCCTCTGCAGCCAGAGGAGAAATGCTCTCCACAGCAGCCTTTCTCCCGTAGCTGGGAAGTAAGGAACCATCCTGATTTCCCTGATGTGTTTTTCTGCTTTTTTCCTGGGTGCAGTAAGTAGTGGCATGGGGAGTAGCACCTGCAGAAGCTTGGAGACAGGGCACATAAAGGCCTCCTTCTTCCATCCGAAGGTCCAAGGTACATTAAACATTACCCAGCCATAACCTTGTGTGGACCTCTTGGCATACGTAGAGACACCTGAATCCAGCCCCCAGTGCTGGTTCATGACATCCTTTTGGTCGTGGTGGGTGGAGTATTGCCACCCTGGTGTCCTTCCCTGGTGTCCTGGCTCGGCTTGCTGCTTTTCCTGAGTGTTCCTGCTGAGCACCTGGTTTTGTGCTGTGTCATACGTGGAAAACGGAGTGAGGGAAGGCAGCTGAACAGAGAGGTGGTGCTAAATGGAGGCTGAGACCTTGAAGGTGTAAATGGCCTTTGAGGACTATTATGAGAGGAAAGGCAGTCAAGACTTGATTTCGGAAAAGACTGATAAGGAAGCCTCAATATAGAATCACAAAAATGACTACAGTCAGAGTGGACCTCCAGCACTCTCTTATCCAAGCTCTTTGTTGGATTCAGGCTGTCACCAACAGTAGGTCAGGTTAACCATGGTCTGAAGAATGCATAATTTCTCTGTTCTTTTCTGTTCTCTGAATGCTTTTCTCTGTTCCTTTCCCTTTTCCCATTCCCCCAAAAGAGAGCAGAATTGTGAAAAGAGTTGTTTTAAGAGACTGTTTAGCAATGCATGGTCTAAAACTGCTGAAATTCAGCTTGGGCAAAAGGGGAGCTTTTAGATCTGAAGCAGGGATACACCTTTTGCTAGAGTTTTATTTTTTTTGAAACCCCATTCGAACTGTGACTGACAATAAGTCAGGGTTGGAAACTGCCGGTTCTTTTTTTCATTCTGTAGGGAATAGTTTGCCTTTGAGGGATGGTTGCTGCTTGTGCAGGAATACCTGACTTCAGAAGTCATTATGCAGGCACTCCAAATGGGACCTGTGGGTGAGCACCGCACAAAACAGCAGCTGTTGCCTTGAGAGAAGTGCCTTAGGCCAGACAGGAAGATTTTTATTTGTTTTATTGTTGAGAGGAGATAGCCAAGAGTTCTGACCTTTGGTCTTTTAATACATAGCTTGTTTTCTTCCACTCCTACATGCCTGAAGTCTGTGTGATTATCTGGTCTCTGTATCCCCTATCAGCACCTTCACAGGTGTTCCAGTGCAACTCCTTCTGGGGCTACACTGAAACAGGTCAGGCAGCTGATCTGGACAGAGGATAAAAAAACCTAAAACACCTCAACTCCCATTCCCTCCAGTTATTTTTTGCCTGGATTAGTTTCATGAGCTGGCTTACAGAGTGGCCTGGCAAATAGTTGTGCCAGCCATACCGTGGTATGGAGTTTGAATAAGCAGTGGGGATGAGCAAAGGGGCAAGAATAATTTAGTGTTCAAAGTGGACTGTCATGTCAGTCTGATCATGCAGGCATTTATCACTGTCAGTGGAAAGAAATTGAACTTTGAGAGATGAGAGGAGTCTATTTTAGAATGACATGAATCACTCTGAAGGTGTTCCCCTCTTTTCTCCTTGGATGATGATGGGGAACTGAGTGCACCAGCTCTGACAAGGCATCAAACTCAAACCTCACTTTTTGACTCTTACATTTTAATAATGAAAATGTTGGCATGCCTGATTATTGTTCATAATGCTTCACCTTCAGTGCTGTTGTAAATATAGAAAATGTCACTAGCTGGAAGCAGAATCCCAAACTTCCTAACAGGGCAGTTGTGAGCGATAGCGATGCCATGAAAATCCAGCTGCTAACCATGTAACTGGTTGAAGAGCTAAATATTAGCTCTGGGAGGAAAAACCCACTTTTAACCTCTGCCTATTACCTTACCTTTGGGTAAGGCTGCCCAGAAAATGGGGATGTTCCTGCACATTTTTTAGCATTTCTGTCCTGCAATGCTGGCTTCAAACACCAATATTGTCTGCTTGCCTGCTAAGTGGTGGTGATGATAGAGAACGTGCCTGCTTCAAATCACCACTGTGACATGATAGTGAGGGGTTTGTTGTACATGATTGGGGGTTTTTTTTGTGTTGAAACTGATGCTAAATGATTACAAATTCAGTTACTTGACAGGAAACACTGCAACCTTTAATTCAGTGCCTTGTACCTGTAGATGATGATTGGTTTTAATTACAGGGTCGTGTGCTTTTCCATGGGCTTGCTCTGTAGGGTAGGTGGTGCTGAGGGCACAAGCCAAGGCTGTGCACTGAAGGAAGCTGCTGGCTGTGTGGTGTTCTCACCTTGTTTGCTGAAGGAGCTCGGAAATGGGCAGGATATGAGAGATGGAGGCTGCCACAAGAAAAGAGAGGACGTCGTTTGGTCACATGAGGGTGTAGTGCTGTATCTGTCTAGCCAGAGGCAAGGCAGATGTGAGGTCCACAGCTCTCCCCTCTCCTGCCCTAAGAGATGACAGCTCCTTTTCATCCACGAGTTCAACTTTGTGGGGCTATGCTTGTGCAGGGAGGAGAAGGAATGATACAGGTTTCAGAAGCTAAATTTTGGTGGGATTTTAGTTTGTTTTTCTTTTTCAACTGAAATCACTTTGGTTGTCTGGCTTATAATAAAGCCCTAAAATGAGTGGAATGGGAGTAGGAATAGAGGAATAAGGACGAGTTTTTCCAACTGAAACATACTGTTAAGTTGCACTTTCAGTCTCAGCACTCATTTTTTGCAGACTTATGACTCCAGGTGAGTGGCTTATGCCTCATTTCTCACAAGAAATCTTCATTTACCTGGCTGGGTGGCGGTGCTCTCCCCCAGAGCAGCTTAGAACATGTGCCTCTCTTCAGCTGTGGAAATAAAATGCTTCACAAACTATTGTGGGAGCTGGGAAAGAGCTTAGGTGAAGCCAAGGGAGACTGGCATAAGTTACTGCATCAGCTGAAGCACAGAGGGCAAAGACTCCTTCAGCCACCATTTGTGCTCCATAGCTCCAGCTTGGGCCCTGGCTCCTTGCATGTGTCTCCATTCCCAGCAGCTGGTCATCCAGATGATCCAGATAAGGACGTGCTTTTCATTTGCTGGATCAGCCAGCTGAGGAGCAGCCGTGGGTATTGGCCAGTACAGGGAACCAAAACAGGGAGGTGTATTAAAAATGGCAGAGTTGAATTTGTGTCAGTGCTGCTCTGGCATTTCTGGTTCAGCCTGCAGCATTTTAACTGTATTGCCAAACTTCAGCTTTAGCAAGCGTTGAACGTTTGGTGCTGAAGTTGAAATTGGTAGCAGTGCTGCAGGGAAGAGCCATCTCTGTCCCAGGTTCTCTGGGTGGCCTTGGATAAGGCACTGTACTCCTCCTTGCTCTCCCTGCCTCTGGGGTGTATTGCTACCTACCCACCTTCTCCCAGCCCTGGGAAAAATAACAATTAAGTCTCTGTTGTATTTTAAATGCTGCCATAAAAATGCCAAGGATGGGGCTTGTGGGATTCTTTTTGGGGGTGGGGGGAACAATCTCAAATAGAGGTGCAACCACTAGATGCTTAAATAGAGAGGTGAGTTTTGCTAGTGTTGGTCAATTTTTTCCCCACCAATTTCTCATTTGTCAAATCAGATTAAAAATCATTAACTTGAAAATAGATTGAGAAAAGAGTTAATGCTTATTGGATTGAGATGCTGTGTGGAGGCCACCACAGAAAAAGGTCTGTGAAGCGATTAATAGCTTATTTGGTGGCCAGGCTTGGAAGCAATGTAGCAAATTAGGCGTAGGGATACATAAAGAATAAGAAGGATAAAAATCAATATTGAACAGCTGTCTTGACTTCCTAGTCTCACACTCCCATGTACTGAATGAAGCGTAATGGAGATGTGATTACTCATTTTATTACTATTGTAAAGGGTTTGAATAATGGGACAGACCTCAGGTTGGTTTTATAGTCCTGAGTGTAGCATTTCCCCCTTCACACGCCGTCACCTGAAGCGTTGCAGAGAGACAGCAGCCTGCAAGGAAGACGTGAAAGATGTAGTAATAAGTGAGGCAGCAATGTAAAACCTGAAATACACCACTTAACAACGAGTGAAGAGTGGAATAAAGCTTTGGCTGTCCTCACTTGGGCGAGGGCAGGAGGGAACAGGGGATAAAATGAGTACTGAGGCTACTGGGATTGAAGGAACTGAGAATGGAGGGAATTGCCTGGATCAGCAATATGCAGAGTGCCTCACTGGTTGTTGGTTTGAAGTGTCCTGGTATCAGATGGTTTTCTGACTGTGTGATTACGAGCAGACTCAAAATTGTAGGATGTGCAGCTCTGACTCAGAAGACAGATGATTCTTCTCATACACATCTGTAAGACCTAACTTTTTCTTTTTAATAACCTAACCATTGTAGTCTCAACAGATCAGTGATTGCAAAAATGCAAATTTCTGTATGTCTGATGAGGTCGGCTGTATGGAGTGGATGTTGTCAACAAGCTGGCTGGTGCTGCTGCTGCTGCAGTCTCTTCGGGGATAATAGAATCTGGGAACAATTAAGAGGCAGCGTAATCAGTTCCTGGGGGCAGGAGCGTACCCTCTTGCTTTTCAGCATTCCCTTGGCTGACTCATGAACTCTGTTGATTGACTTGGGAAGCAAATGAATCCAGCTCTCCTCCACAAGGAAGAGTTATGGAGGCAAGGTGGTGAGAGGAATACATCAGATCCCAGGCAGCTTCTGCCCTCTGTGCTGTGAAATGTGTGGAATTTACAATGGTTACTTAGCTGCTAAGCAAGTGGGATTTTTTTTTACTTTGTTTTTGCCCTTAAGCCCTGTCCATCCTTTAAACTAAGGACTACAACAAGCTATAGCTGGGGAATGCTCACACGTGAACACAGAGGAGAGTCTTGGCAGCTTGCTAGAAAACAAACTGTAACCAGCTATAGCTGTCCAAAAATGTATGCAGCCATGAGATTTGCAAGCACTTTGCATAGGCTTTGGTAAATGAAGGAAGTGGCGTGTTTGGATTCACAGCTCCTTGGGCTCTCCTCTGTTACTCAGCTGTTCCCAAGCTGGTAACTAAGAACTTTAGGGTGCAGGTAGACATCCCTAGTTTAATGCACTCTCTGTTTCCATATTTCCTTCCACCCAGGTATCCTAGGAGTGTCTGTGGCTGGTTAGTGACAGACAGGCAGGATCCCTGGGAGCCAGGCAGTGTCCTGGTCTCTCAGGTGGGGCTCGGTGTGGTGTGGAAGGGTGAGGTGACGTGCCACAAGCCTGCTGCGTGAATGTGGGCAGCCTGCAACACAGACCAGATCTTCTGTCTTCCAGCCCTACATGTGGGGAACACAAGAGTGCTTAAAGCACGAGAGTGCTCGAAACGTTGCTTTTTTTTCTTTAGCGTTACTTAGTTCTTTTGCCAAACGGTCTCTTCTTCTTTCCTTTTGTTTTAACTGCTCTGTTTTGATGGTGGTGTGCTGTAGGTAGTTACTCATCTCCCAGGCACATGGGGAATAAAAGCTTGCAATGCACCAAAGCGTGTGCAAGGAAGGGATGGGCTGCACAAGCAGGGCTTGCCCCTAACCGAGTCTGGTTTGTGGTATCTTACATTCAAGGATGAGAAAAAGGCCGGTAAGGTAAAAAATACTCCCAGAGGCTGAGTGTACTGGTGACAGGAGAAGCTGCTGAGGGAAGGAGAGGAGACAAGCACATGGAAAATGAGCTCCTGCTCCCTCAAAAACATGCATGCAGAATGATAGCGGGGTGGGTGTGGGGGCGTGTAAGCAAGTAACATCCCAGAAGCTGGAAGAATAAAATGAAAAGGCAGCAGGATCAGCCCGCAGATGAAAGGCAGCCCCTTTAACATTTGCTCCCGGACTCCGGCAACTCTCAGCAGTTGGCTGGAGACTAAGCTGGACGGTCCTGTGGAGCTCCAACAAAGGGACGAAACAAACCCCCGTCCCCCGGGGCCCCCCTCCCCGACAACGCGTGAAACAACTTGATAAATGATTGCTCTGTCAGGGGACGAGGGGATGGAGACGTCTGGGAGTGCAGGGGGAATGTATCTAATTCAGGCATGAGGGGAGCTCAGGGTGGGAGAGGGGAGCAGGCCAAGGGGCGCTGGGATGGGAGCGTGAGGATCCCCTGCCTTGGCAGCAAAATTAATAGATACGGCAGAGTGGGAAGGGGTGAGTGGCTCTCTGGAGAGGTTTCCGGGGAGCAGGCTGTCGGGGCTTGGGGGGCTCGGGTGAGTCCCCCCGGCTGTGCCCTGCCTCCAGCCCCTATGCTCGCATTACCTCATTTACTGGGGATGGCAGGAAATACAAACCTCCCCCCGCCGCTCCCAGCCCAACCCAGCCCAGTCCGGGCTGCTGATAGCATTGAAAGCTGCAGAAACAGGAGCCCATGCCCTGGCTCTATTCAAGGGAACATTAATTACCCTAAAACAAAAACAAGAGGAGTTCACAGCTGGGGCCCAACACTTCAGATTCCCCCTCCCTCTGTCCCTCCCTCTCTCCTTCCCTGCTGCTCCTCCAGTTTGTGCACACCAGCTATTTATACAGTCTCCCCTTCTAAATGACTGATATCAGGCCCGAGCACCCTTGGTGCCCAAAACACTGCCAGTGGGATTTGTAGGGACTGTGCAGGCATCTTTTGCAGGCAGAGATGGTCCAAGGGCTGGATCTGTGCTGTGAGAGAAGTGGTGTGCCACCAGCACTCACCAAAAGCAGGCTGTGTAGTTTGTGAAGAGCCGTGGCAGCTGGAGTAACGAGCGGTCCTGCACGGTCCGGATGGCTGCCGACAGAAACTGGACCTGGGGCCGCTTATCCTGGCAAGTACAGGAGGGAACACTGGGGAAACTTCAGTGAGTCCTGCTGGAAGAAAATAAGGATTTGGTGGTGGTGTATTTTTCTCCCTCCCCCTCTGTGGGAATGGAGCAGAGAACTTAATTTAGAGCCCTCCCGAGCTGCTGGTTAATAGACGCTTGATCCAGGAGGCAGCTGCTGCCACCACTTACAAGGTGACCCAGAGCCCTGTTCCAGCGTGTCCCAGGCCACTATGTCATAAGCACCAGTTGCCAGGAATAGAGGGTGCAGCAATGTGTATAAATAAATAAAATGGGGTTCGAGTGCACTTCTGTGTTTGGCTGATGAAGAGGAAGGGCCTAGCTTCAGGAGAATGCTAAACGCTGAGTTTTATTATTGTTTTGGTAGCTGTCACCCTTCCAGAGAAGTTGGCCCCAAGCCTCACTCTTGGGGCACATCAGCAATAAATGATAACACAAATAGGTAAAACGTGAGGAGGAGTGTTCTGGAACATGTGGAGGGCAGTGCTTGCCAGCTCTCAGCTTCCTGTCTTCACAGGAGAATTTGATCTCCCCGGGAACTGCCCTTCCCCTTCTCCTCTATGCTGCTGCCCTAAGGTCTGTGATGAGCTTAGCAAGTGCTTTGGCACAGGGTAAGGTGGCTTGCCTGCAGTGGAAGCCTTGTGTTCCTTTAGGCTGCTGACCCTCCGACTGGGCACTAAAGGCTAAAATGCCCGAGTCTTCAAAACCTTCTAGGACCTCCTCTCATGTCTCCATGGTTTGTCGGAAAATAACTTTTTAACAGTTTCAGTTCAGGTGTGAAAGCTGTGAGAGGAGCACCTGGAAGTGCTGGTGTGAGTGGCCCCTGGCAGAATCCAGCAGCTGCAGCGTGTTCCTGCGGGGCATTCGTTTTGGGCTAGGTGAAGCAGGTTCAGCTCAGTTAAGCAGACCTATTTATAATGCAGAGCGGCCTGGTTCAAGCACGGCTGCAGATTAGGAGGAGAGGAGATAGGGAATTAGTCAACCCTGTTAATGCTTTACCTGGTAGCGAGGAGGAACTGCAGATGGCCATGCCTGCTTTCCTCTCGGCAATGCAAAGGCCACCAGTGCTTTGGTTTGTTACCGAGACCGCTGTCAGCCCTGGTAACTCCCTTGCACTTCACTTTTGAAAAGCAGCAGGTACAGTTTGCCAAAGTTGCCCTGCGTCAGAAAAACCCAATGTGTAGAAAGACTCTTTCTTTGTGCTTTTCGGTTTGGGCTGTCGAGAAAGGAGGGGAGAGTAGAAAGAGGTTTCACAGAATATTATCTCTACAGTCTTCTTCTGTACTTTGGTTTATTTCTTGTGGACCTGAAACAGTGAGAATAGATAGCCACTAAACCCACAAAAAGTAATTATACAAGCAAGGCAACGAATGATGCTCTTTATGATCACTCACATTGGGTTGCAGCACCTAAAGTTATGCAAGTGTAACACAGGATACTTTTTGGAATGCAAGACCCTTTCTCACAGTCTCACAGGGAACAAATCCTGTCTTGAAACAGTGGATTTTTGCAAGGGTATACAACAGTCAGGGACATAGGCAGACATTTGTTTTCAACTTGGGACAAGTTGCCAACTCGTTTAGACCATCATCCACCACCATGGTGTGGAAGTCCACCTTTTTCCCCAGCAGCCTTGTCTAGTAGTCTGGGCAGTAACCTTTGCAGAAGGCCAGAGGGGACAACTGAATGCAGTGGTTTCATCTAATGCCCAACTACCAGAACTTGTGGTCTTACATAGTGATAGTTGTTGGTTGATGGTTTTGGGGGAGGTTTTTTTTGGTGTTTTCTTTTTTTTAAGGAAGTAATTTCCTTCACAAAAGGGAAGTATTTTTTCATGCAAGACATAATTAAACTGGAATTCATTGCCACAGGATGTTGTGGATGCCAGAAGTCGAGATAGGTTCAAAAAGCAATTAAACAAATTCATGGAAGCGAAGTTCATCGGGGGCAATTAAGCACAAAGATACAATCTCTGGCACAGGAAGTCTTAAGCCACAGCTTGCTGGAAGCTGGTAGGGGGGAAGCCTTATGGTATGCTTGCACCATTCTTACGCACCCGCCAAGCATTCGCTGCTGGTCCCTGTCTGGGGCAGGATATTGGGCTCCATGGACCTTTGGTCTGACCCGATCTGGCGGATATATTCATCTCTGTGCCAAGATGTGAGGCATCCCAGTTTTGCTGAGGAAATGCTAACAGCATGTAGAGATGTGAGTGATCCTTTGGAGTCCCTTTCCTGTGTCTTTTTTTATGCCAGCAGAAAGCAGAATCAAGACCAGGTCTTCTGGTGGCACAGAGAGCCCAGCTCGCAAGCGAGGGAGGGGGCAGTGGGGAAGGAAATGAAACCAGGCTGCTCCACCACTGTCCTGCTGGCACATGACGTGGTCTGCCGAGCTCACGGTGTGGTGTTCGTGGATGAGCTCCAGACACTTCATGTGCTTCCAGAAAATTTGTCTGTGTGAGTCCTGTCTTCCAATAACCTGCCCTCATCAGCCAACTGCTTTCTCCGGTATGCCCAAAGCACGGAGCCTTTGAAAATGGACTTAAAATGAGGCTTCATGCTGATGGATAGCATGTAAATACATAGAGCAATTCTTCAGATGGAAGTTAACTTGACTTTTAGCCTTCTCTTTAATTTTATGCTTCCTGCTTTGCTGGAGAAATTTAAGTGAAGCACTGCTAATATGACGTTGTGTTAAGTGGTGTCATTCAACGTAGATAACACATGATTATAACTTAGTTATTAGAAAACACCTGATTTATCTCAATTGTGCCTCTTAGTTTATATTGCAAGCCATAAAAGCAATAATCAAACCCCCTCAGGTCCTCCCTTCCTTCCCTGGGCAAGCCTGTAGCTAACTTGTGCTGTGAGAGGATATTTATCAGGGTACCACAGAGACCAGAAGTAGTTTCTTTCTCCAGTTCACTGATGATTCAGAGAAAGAAGTAGGCAGTGTATTAATTCATTGGTGTAAAAAAAATGCTAAAGGAGTACTACTCAAAAGTACAAGAGCCTGGAGAGGCATTAAAATTATGGATAAGGAAATTCAAGTTGGAAAGTGTATGTTATCACATGTGGACATAAATAATATAAACCAGAGCTAGTTGGTGGGAACATTCCGGGTGTGAGGACAAGTGTGCCATGTCTTGTGACTTTTAGCAAAAACCAGTATTTCATATTTGCTTGAACCTTCAGTTCTTGAAGAAGACTTTGAGAACATGATCCAAGTGTATTCCCAGTTCAGAGAACCAAATTGCACCCAGTATTTATCATCACTTTAAAAACGCTGTGAATCCAATGGGTCATGTTTGTGTTGTTTTACGGAGTAAAGCAGACCACTGGATCAAGAGAGGTTGTAAAAGCATGATGTTTTTCTTCTTAAATGTAGCCCCTGCCCTTTTGTGTAACTTTGTTTCTGAATATCTTGGTACAAAAAAAGACTTATAAAATTGTGAGGAAGTCACAGAGTATCAACAGAAAAACAGCATAAGAATGATCCTATTGTAAAGAAATATTGAAAGGCCTGAATATACTGGATACTTACCTGCATCTGTAGGACAGAGACACCAAGAGAGACAAGGAAATTGGGTGATTGAAATAATACAGAGGAGAACAAAAATTATTCTAAACACAAAGAAGTGTTCCTAAGCAGGAATAGGAAGTTCTGCTCTTGAAACACTTAAACGAGACAAATACATTGTGTCTGGCAGAGAATAGCCTCCAAATAGTCCCGGGTTAGAAGCAGAATTTTGTATGCCTTTTGTGCCTCTGAATTTTATCCCCAGTAAAGTGGATTGGAGAGCAGGGGATGGTTAGTGTCACGAATCAGTAGTGGGTTCAACTCAGTGACTGATACTGGGATTATTTGAAAAAGTTGGAGAATGGAGACAATTCAGATGTGTATTCTTTTGGCAGATTCAGGCTAGGTACTGAAGGAGTGGCTCGGGATTTATTGGGAAGTCTAAGAAGGAATTAGATGGCACATATATACAATGGTTTTGCTGTGCATGTCAGTGCTCTGGCAGCCAGCCAGCTGTGCTCAGAGGCCGGGTTTCGATGGAGACGTTCTCCCTCACCAACAGGGAGAAAAGGTTGGCATCTCATCAAACACTGGTTTTTTTTATGCCACTGGTGGATGGCCATCAGGTTGGAAATCTCACACCCACCTTTCTCTTTGCCTGAAGTGGGCCATGCTATGTGACCTCGCAGGGCAGAAGTGCAGCCCTCCTCCCCTTTAGCATGGCAACGATACCCACTGCAGGTTTTGTCTGTGCACGTTGCAGCTATTCTGCTTTTCAGTCCTCCCTCTAATCTGAATGATTAGGAAGGTGTTGGGAAGACCTGCAAAAGAAGTCTCCTCTTTGGTTTGGATGGAAGAGTTAGTAACTGCCGAGTTGATATTGGCTCCTTCCACTCTTCACAGAAGACTGAATGTTTTAAAGATGAAAAGCTCTGTTTCTCAGCATTTTTGTCTGCTGTTCTTGTGGTGGCTTAAGGCATCTTTTCCTTGAATGCAACGCTCACAATGAAGTTAAAATCACGTCTTGCCGGTTTCCTTCCATTTTCAGTTTGAGCTACTTTCATGTACAAACCATCCACCTCCTCACAGTGAACCCTCTGAGCAGGTTCTGGATGAAGCCACTGGCCCGGCTTGTTCTCATTTCTAGTCCCAAGTCATGCCTAATATTAGATACCTTGGAAGGAAGAGTAAAATCCTGCAAAGGCAAGTGGGAAAACTGCGGAATTCTCTTGACTCCAATTGCTGACACTGTTGATGTTTTGTGGTTTTTAATCTTATTAGTGTTATTGCTTCAATAAATACCTTGCCCAGAAGAGTTCTCTGGGTTACTTTTGTAAGTGTGGGTGCAGCAATATTTCCTTTCATCACTTCTAAATCTATTGTCTTTCATTTAGTTGGACAACTCCTTGCTCCTGTCCTATTGGGAGAAAAAGAGGGTGGGAATGGAGAGTAAGTGCATCCAGATGGCTTTCTCTGCCTGTTTTATGTTATCATATGCTTGGATTGTTTCACCTCTTACTTACCGCCCCTTGAACGTAGCCCAGAAATTTGAAAATCATTAAAGTTCCTATTCACCAGACTTTTTAATGGACTGTAGGCCATCCAAAGTCATGCTAACAAGGGTTCAATGAGTCTTGAGTTTTGTAATGTGTGTGTTTTGTAACTGGGTCCTTAGATGAGCATCTTTCTGGGGCTGTAAATTTATGTCAGTTCTTTCTGGGCTTCTCAGTTTCTGAGGTTTTATTTTGTTACAAAGGCAAATGGGCTGAACGCAATGTTTGAGAGAGAAACTGTGCTTTCCATATTATTCTTTATCTCTCTCTAATACAAAGCTCCACATCTGGTTTGTGGTTTGGACGATGACTGGAAACTAAGCAGATGTTTTCCCCGTGCTGTCCACAAGGCCACTTAGATCTTTCTCCAAATGGTTACAATTAATGTGAAACCCATCCGTGTCTACAATTAGTTCAAACTCTCCTTGCCAATTTGCATAACCTTGCACTTGTGTGCAGTAACATTTATTTGCTGTAACTTGGGTGGATCCTTCAGATTCACACTGTTGGTTCTTGCTGGTTTTATTTCATTTATAGAGCAGTATCATCAACAATTTTTTCCCCCTATTTCACATTGTATATGCCCCTTTCCAGATCATTTAATATATTAAATGTTGATCATAGTATCCACCCCTGGGACTTCCCCCATTAACCTTCTTGAAAACTGGCCATTTATTCATGCTGTTCGTTTTTCCTAAATTAGCTTTAATCTATTGACAGATGTTTACCTCTCACCCCATGACTAGTTTCCCTAATAGACTGTGGTGATTAATATTACCAAAGGCTGTTTGAAAATTCAAATTAATTATATCTACCAATTTTTCTTTAACCACTGTCTTGGCACTCCTTATAGAAAATACGGATGTGCCCATTTTTCTTATGGAAATACCATGCTAATGTGGGCCTGCTGTATGGCATTAATCTAACTTTCATAACTACCCAGTTGAGCCATTTTACCAGGTACTAAAGTAAGGTTTACAAGTGTCTGTAATTCCCAAGTTCACTGTTGCTTTTTACACACAAATCCACGGCATCACCTGCCCTGCAGCTTTGCCACTTCCTATTTAATTTTAATGATCAAGCTGCCAGCAAAATGTGTAATGCGCCGCTCAGCTCTTAACGTTGTTTGAAACTCGGGCGAGCGCTACCTGGGCCAGTTTGTTTCCAATTTAAATTAATTTTATGTGACTCCAGGCATCAGTGGCAGGCTGCCCTGGGTTTTTACAGCGCCTGCTCTTGAACTGCTCGTTACCGGCGCCCACCAAGGGCCCCTGCAGGGCTCTGCTCTCGATGCCTTCCTATACCCCTCCTATACCTCTCCTATACCTCTCCTACACCAACCTGTTTGGTACAGCCAGCCCAGCCTCTCGCTCTGGAGATGTTCTTTGAAATGCTCCTCCAAGCAGCTTGACAACCCCTTACCCTCAAACTTCTGGGAAGCTTAACCAGCTCCGTTAAAACTGGAGATTTTAATTTTTTTAATTCAAACAAGCAGGGAATAGAGCATCATTTGAGTGTGATTTTAATGATTTTTGCCTTTTATGTTAGTTAACGTTGGATTATTTCTGGATCTTGCTGCGATCTGGAGGTTTACAGCCAAATTAAGTCTTTACATTCAAGTCAGTATTTTCTTCTGTACACGTCTGAGCAATTTATGGCTTTAATGTACATTTGCTTGAATTTGTTCTAATGTTTTAAGTTACAAAATCATAATAGTTTCTTCCTGTTTTCAGAATGAACTATTTGCTTTTGACCTGTATTGAAGTGCTTCTGGTTGAAACAATCGGGTTAAAAAATGCACTGAAACTTTTTTAAAATTGGTTTGATGATGAAGTTTAGTGTTCCATTGTGCTAAATGAGATGCTTAGCACCTAAACCTGATTTACTGCAGTTAGCCAGCTGTTCTTGTTTGTTTCCAATCTTTAGGTTCTCCGTGGCCCATCTCAGCATCTCGCACTGCCCTGAGCACTCAGTTCTGTGATCAGGTTGTGGGGAGGTGCTGAGCAGCAGCCAGGGGCACTGTGAGATGGGCAGAGAAAGGCTGATCCGCTGCAAAAAACACAGCAAAGAAAACTCAGCCGGATAATCAGTTTTAGGATTAAAAACCCCAAAACCTCCCCGTAACCTGGCCGTCAGTGGTGCCCAGGGCTGTGAGCAAGCACAGGGGTCACGCAGGTGGAGGAGCTGGGCAGCAGCCTGGCAGTGTTGCTATAAAGTTACCCCTGAAATTTCATCCAGAGCGAAGGGAATAAGCAGAAATGAAGCGCGTACTCCTCGTCGCTCGCAGATGGGCTCCACACATGTCAAGGCTCAATTTATCCTATCAGTAAGGTCTATTCTGGGCTCTTCTGTGTTTTCTGCCAGTTCAGTCTGGGAGTTGTTTTACACCTCTTGGCAAATATTTGGTTTGGGAGTTTCTAAGTATAATTTAAGTGATTGATTAAAAGTCAGGGAAAGCTTCAGCGCTTACTGGTTAGAGTAATTTCAAATTTACCATTGCATAAGTTTTAAAGGTATTAGTGTATCTTAAGCATTTAAGAGTAAAGCAGAGTATCCAAACAGCCTATGCTGCTGTTCTTGCAGGCTTTGTGCTGGTGCTGGTATTCCAGGTTTATATCTCCTGTTTATATCTGCTTTAGTGATACAGTTAATATTCAAATGATTTAACATTTATATTCCTGAGAGCAGAGGTGGGGGGAAATCAGTAGAAAGCATTGAAAACGTTAGGCTAAGCACTGTTTCTTTATTTCTGGGTACTGGAGTGCACCTTGGATGTAGACAGACATTGCAGTACTTGGTGCATTGTACCAAGTTATCCCATTTCTCTCCCCTCCTGTTAGTGTCAGGCTGATTCCTTCCTGTAGCTTGCAGCATTGTCCTTCAGAGGCGTTGCAAACTTGCCAGCTCCTTAAGCACACTTCCTGCATCTTATATTTTGTCTGGCTTTGAAACCTGCTCCCTTCACACCTTCTAGGGTTTAATTTCCCTGAGCTGGTTTCCTGCGATGGAATTCCTTGCCCTGTCCCTGCCGCTGTGGTTTCATCCCACGCTGCCACTGGTCCCAGCAGCCCGTGAGACGTGGCCCTTGGCCTGGGACTGCTGGGTGTTTGCTGTCCTCACCGTGCTTCTTCAGGCCCCACAGGACATCTGAGATGTTTAAAGAATTCAGCCTCACAGCTTTCCTGTGCATTCAGAAAATACTGTCTCGGTTTTATGGAACAACAAAGCGCAATGCCCAGCATCATGAAGGAAGTCTGTGGCGCAGCTGGGGGATGAACTCTGATCTCCACGTGTCTGTCCAGTACCTTGATTACGTGATCATCTCCACTGCTCATCTCAGATTCATCTGTTGAAGTTGAATGAGCGTGTCAAACTGCATTTTTCATCTCTTTTCTCTCGACTCTGCTTATAGCTTGAGGCACTGGAGGAGAGTGGAGTTTTTACACGTTGGGAGTCTTCTTCAATACTGTTCTTTTATCCCCTCTTTTTTTGCCTCCCTTCTTACATCTCAAGTTGTGTGAAATCAAGTCTCTATTCCCTTCTACATCTGAAATGCAGTTTTCTGTATTCATGCACATACTTGCCATCAAAAGTTTAATCTCTGCCCTCCGTTTTAATGCCGTAACAAGATTTTATTATTTTTTTTTTAGGACCCTCACAATTTCCTTCCTCTATGACATTCAACTCTAGGCAACCAGTATTTTCTGCATTTGGCATTTAAGTCACGTTCTTTCCTGGTCAAATTTTAGTATCCCCAGCCTGATTCAGCATGGACTACAAACCCTTTTCTGCCTTGTAGACAAAAATGGATGTACAGGGTTGGATCAAAGGTCCCCCTAGCCCAGCATCCTGTCTCTTGTTGTGCAGCAGATACCCAGGGAAGAGTGTCAGTTCAGGGCAATCAAGCAATGATACTTCCCTAGACTGTGCTACCAATCTCTGGCTCATGTGCAGCTCAAAAACTTCATTTTATACTCGACAGCTGTTGATAGATTCCCCCCTCCCCGCCTTCTGTTAACTTGCCTTTCTTCTGTGAACCCATGTACTCTTACAGCATCCATAACATTCCGTGGCCAAGAGGCAGAAGAATTATTGCTTGTGCAAAGAAGTGTCTCCTTTTTGTTGTTTCTGTCCTGATAATTTAATTTGCTGTCTGCCCATTCTTTTTTCAGAAGGGACTACAAGCACTCATTCATTCTCCATGCCATTTCTGGCTTTTTATTGTTTTGCATAATTGTTTTTCCTGCAGAAGCTGTTTCATGCATTTAATCACCGCTGTTGTCCTCCTCCAGCTTTTCAGTTCTTCTGTGTCTTCTTTTTCCCCAAACCTGGGGTCCAGAACTGTGTGTAGTGCTCGTGGTGTAGATTCACTCTGCATTCATACAGAGATATATTGATGTTTTATGTTCCTTTCCTCAACATGCCCACTATTATTATTTCATTTTTGACAGCTTCCACTGTATTGCTTCTACTTTCAGTGTTCTGCACACTACTGCCCAAGCTGCACCTCTGCCTCTCGCACTTTTGCTTGTGATCTGGACCCTGACAGTTACTCTTGCTTCACCTGAATTTTCCTTTTCCTGTTTTTTCACCCTTTTTATGTTCCCACCATATCTGAAAGGCCTTTTTTCCTCCAGTGCTCCTACCCACCTTGATCTCTAAATTTCTGTCGAAGAGTCATACTACAAAGCCCTTCAAAAGCATCTGCTCTTTTTTTCCCCCTTATCTAGTCTACCAGCAGTGTCAGGCAACTTTCTATTATGCTGGAAATAAAAAATGTCTCTAAGATGTGTGCCAAGCTCACAGAATGTAAATCCACATATGTATATCCAATCCACTCTTCTTTTTTCTTCTTTCCTCTTCACCATCTGTCTTCTAATCTGGTTTCTGTGGGCATTAAGGTATAATTTTACACCAGTCCGGTTAATTCCCAAGTTTAGTTCTAGCTTGTACTGTTCAAAAGTCTCTCATGCTAATAGAGCTTAATCTGCTCGCACCGTGCGCAGCATCTCAAGGAAAGCAGCTCTGATTTTAAGAAGCAGTGCAGGGAAGGTCTGGGGCCTCCTCTATTCCTGTCTGGGAACTTTTGGATAGAAATCACTCACATGATCCATGTAAGTTCTGCCTAATAAGCCTGATGTTCCTTTTCTGTGCTGGGCCCGCCGCGCCGCTGATGTGCAGATGTGCAGCCCGTTTGTGTCCCAGACATGTTGGGTTGCACACAGACGGACTCTGGGATCAGGGAACACGCACGTGTGAGGTTGGAGACATACCAAGAGCATCATGTTTGTTGCTTATGCTGAACACTGGGTCAGCACGTAAGCGTTTGTCCAGAGTTCTCTTGGATTAGTGGTGCTGGCTGGACCTGTAAGAGAGGAATCTGCCATCAGGTGCAAGTCCTAATACTGCTGTGAGCTTTAACCACGACCAAGATACTGTGGGGGAACTCTGTTTTTATAGCAGTGTAACCCACAGTTGCTACATCAACATTGCAGATGATGAAATTACCCTGATTCCCTCTCTCTGCCCTAAGAGTGTCGAGCTTCTTCCAGAAAGACATTGTTGTTATGGGCTCTGAGCATTTGAAAAGTTGGCTGTTGTGTTCAGTTGCTCCCACAAGGACTTTGGACCTTGATCTGTGGCAGGGATAAACATCACCCTGTGGATGCAGTGATCAAGGAACAGTGTCCTCCTTCCCCTCTCCTCCACAGCCACAGAGTTTAGCTGCAGTGTGGTTTTAGAGGCCAGCAGCATTTCAGGTTCTCCGGTTGTGGAGATGCTGAGGATAGCTCTGTCCTTTAGGCTGCATCATTACCTTTACATGTAAAGATGTGATTCACAGAAAAGCCTGGATTTCTTCCTCTAATGTACAGCTCCACACCACGCAATAGCGGGTTGGCAGAAGTCTGTTAGTTGAGCATTAAGTTCAATTAAACTAAATTAGAAATGGATTAATGCTGTGATGGCCAGAGGTCTAGCCTGAGAGTTGTTGTGCTCGGTTTTAGTGCTCTGCATTTGGCTTCCTGTGTGATCTTGGGCAAGTCACTTAGCTTGTCTGTGAGAAGCCCACATGGGTGTTGTGAGGTTGAATGCCATAAGGATGCATGAAGTCTTCTTGTGTGTGTATGTTACTGGGCTTATACAGAGTTTGAAGATAAAGTTAGCAAAACCAGTCCTTCTTCGTCAGCCTCTTCTGTGTCCCAAATGATTTCCGTGTTTGGAAAAAACCCCACACTTAAAAGCTGCCATATAACCAGATTTCACAAGTGCACTTGCATATATACCTGAACAAGTGATGTTGCACTTCAGTGATCACTGTGGAGCCTAATGTCGATGGCGATATGGGCAGTGTGATCTGCTTCTGCAGTCAGTGTGGCTCAGAGCCATTCTGATGGTAAAAAAGGGACAGAAACAATCAGTAACCCCTGCTGCCAGGCAAAGGAGGGATGAGGGCTGGAGCAGACAAAAGCTTAATCTTTCTCTTTCTCTCTGTTTTTCTAAGAGTTTGAGCTAATCGCTGATAACCAACACTAAAACATCTGAATCATAAATCTGTTCAGCTGCTGTGTGACTCACAACAAACAGAGTATGAACTGTTTGTGCCTTAGCTATTCTCTTCCCTGCTGAGCTCTGCCATGAGTTATCTCACATATAGCCCCTTTTCGTAGTTTTTGCAGGTTTAAAGCGAAGTTCCTGTAATGCTTTTTACATTTAAGTCATTGGGGCACTCTTTCCATGCTAGCTCCCTTTTAAGGTAACTTTGGGCAGAAGATGAAATCACAGCAAAGAAGTCCAAAGACCAGGGGTGCAGCCTGCACACTCATCTTTCTCCCTTCTCCCCCACACAACCCCCCCAAGAGCTGGGACTCCTGCTTCCCACTATTGTGAGAATTAATCCTTTAGTGCTCCTTGCTGCTCTACCTTCCATATAGCCAATAAGCACAGAGTGACTGAAAGATGGGATCTGTGTCCAGAGGAAGGAATGAATAGCAATGGATCACACTGCTCCAGCTCTTTTGCAAGCGCTGTTAGGAAAATATCATTTGGTTTTCATTTGAAAAATAATTCAGATATCTCAGTTTATACAAAAGCGAGTCTGAACATTTCGGGATCTTTTTTCTTTCTTCTCAGATCAATGGACAGCTGGGGAGGAGGGGGGAAGGAAATTCCTAACTTTGGACTCCAGCTGGAAATCAATACAGAGATAGTCTTGAATGCTGTTCCTTGACTGCTGGCTGTGGATGTGCCCCTGTGCTGGCTGAGGCTGCCCACAGTAAATGAATAGGTGGACTTTTTCAACACTAAAATTCATTTTGGAGGAAAAGGAAGTGACGTTACTTTGTTGTGGTTGCTTAACTGTCTTCTGTGCAAGAAACTCTGGAATGAGCAGGTTTTGTATGCTGCAGAGTGGGATGTGGTGATTTTTTTTTTGCTGTTGTTGTTCGTTTGCCTTTTCTTCTTCTATTTTGACTGTGTGGAAATGGTGTGGAGGTTATTGAGTTCAAACGACTTCCTGAGATTTCTGCATGCTAGAAGGGAATGACTTGGGAAACAGTCTTTGGAGTTCCTCTTGCTGAAGCTTTTATTAGCAAGGCTGAGTCAGAGGAAATGTTGCCAGACATCAACACAGTGGGACCGAGTTCTCTGGGAGTGACCAGGTCAGAGTCACCTGAACTCATGGGCAACAAGTAGGTTTTTCAAACAGTAGCAGCCTGTGAATGCATTGATCTAAGAGCAGGGGTGTGCAGGAAAGATGTGACTCTGAAACGGTGCAGCGCAGAGCACAAGCAAGGCTCTCCATGCTCTCTTTTAAGGAGCTTTGGAAATCACAGGATTGTTTTGTGCTCTAATGTTTTGTACACATTTCATTTGAAAGCTTGAAGGGGACTGCTATAGGGACACTAAAATATGAGGAGTGTGTAACTCTGACAGTTTGGGCGGGGATGGCAGGCACCTTCTGAAAGGAAACTCATAGCCAGTATTGGTTTTCACAGTGGAGATGTCTAGGATGAATTTGTTAGGAAGGAAAGTAGTGATCCTTGTTCCCAGCACTAAATGTTCTGTGTCATCTCACACTTTTGGTATTTTTTTGTATTGTACTTTTGAAATGCTTGATTATTCTTTTAATTGAATTTATTTTGTTGTCTTTTGAAGTTGTTTTTAACATTCTTGCCGTGAAATCAGATCCTGCGGAGGAAAGCTGTTTGTTGAGTTGCCCAGGCAGCAACATGGCTTTTCCTAAATTTGAATTTTTCCAAATTTCTCAGTTTTGCTCCTTTTGAGCACCTCCTTTGGACAGTAATGCCAGACAGGATGAGACATTTCCTTCACTGCTGGAAAGAAATGTAGATGGTAACGTTGTGGCTCAGGATTCTTGCCCATATGAAGTGCCCAGTGCAGGTGTCCTTTTCTGGTCTCTGTGGGACCTTCTGTTTGGAGAAGTTTGAGCAACCCTGCTGTGTGGAATGGCTGGACATCATCTGCTTGGAGGGGTCTGCAAAGAGTTAAGCTGGTTCTTGTTGTCTTACAAACACTGTGCCTCATGGGAGATTTAGGTATTTGTCTCTGCTGTGCATATTGAGAAAGAGCAGAGAATAGTCAAGTGGGTTGCCTGAAGTCACCCAGCCTGGCAGAGCTGGGAATAGGTTTCCTGGCTCACAGTACTGTACTTTAAACCACAAGATTAGTCTTTTTTGAAAAGGATAATCTGTATGTTCAAAGAAGGCTTTATAAAGCTCCCATTAACCCCAGTGCCATACCTAGTGAGGAATCTAATTTATGTTCTGGCAAATGAAAGCAGTTTCAGAGACCTTGGTGCTGCAGGTCACTGTCAGACCTTCAAGGTTCGTTGCCACCAGTTTAATTTTTCTCCTGCTTGGATTCGCCTCTGTTGTTCCTGAGAAAGGAGGAGCAAAACTGTGCTCCTGAGGAACGATTTCCAGAGACATCCTGTTGTGGATAGCTGAGAGCAAGGTCCATGCAAGGGTTTTTGTTATGCTCAGTTAATGTATAGAATGTCTAATGTTCCCATTCCTTCCTTGGAAGAAAGAGAGACCTTCTGGCAAAGCTGTCTTTTTTTTGTTGCGTTTTATCACTTAGCCAGGATCTCAAGATCTGAATTCCAGTAGCCAATGACTGGAATCGTCCTTTCAAACTAAAATGTTGAACTTTAGAGTTTACCCCTGAGTCCTCAAGCTACCTTATCTGAACAGCAGAGGAAATTTTTTTTCCAGTTTTCTTTTGTTATCAAGGTGGAACACAGCATCTGAATGTTAGAGAAGTAGCAGTACATTAACCTCAGCCTTGCTTTTACTCAAAGATTGCAAGTGTTTTACGGGGTTGGCTAAAAATTATCTAACATTTGGGTGGGGGAGGAGGGAGAGACGGACAGAGATTTAGCTCTCATCACTGTGAATGCATGAAGTGAGAATAAAAGCCAGGCCTTTCCTGATGCCATGCCCTACTAATAACACTTTTACAAGCTGGTTATATAATTATCTGTTATCATGAGCTTTTTCCCCCCACTTCAGGCAGATCAGCTATTTCGTCCAACCAAAGCGTTTTGTGCGGATCTTTGGGTAATCCAAAGTCATCAGTTCTGCACTGAATTGCAGAAACAAAACTGGCTGTTACAGTTTATGAGATGTAACAGACTTTTGGGTCGGTTTTTTGTTTGTTTTGAAGTATAATGAAACAAGTCTGGCTTTTTTTTTCTTTTTTTCATATTCTGGATGGCAGGAAAATTTAGAAGAAAAATGTACTCCAACTAATGTCTCTAGAATAAGTGTTATAGCATTAGAGCTGGTTTCCTCTGTGTCTGGGCGATAGTTTACTGCCCTTCTCTCAAATTACCGTGCTTTTTATAATATGTTTTAAGAGCGTAGTTAGCATTAACATTTATGAACATCATAATAACAATTATTAGCCGTTTCTGGCAGATATAACTATTATTGTGTGAATAGCCAAGTGTTTGTAGCAATCTGCAAATTTATTGGCTATAAAGGCAGCTTTAAATTAAGCTGGAGAAGAATTCCTGCATGGCGTGTGTGTTGAAGAAGATTTTCATCCCGTGCTCTGGAAGGAGAGCCACAAGCACTCCATCACCTTTTTTATGGAGCAGCCTTGCCAGATGTGGAGTAGAACGCGGAGCGTGTCTCCTAAGCACGCAAAGGGCTCTGTGTTGTTTCCCTTGGCAAACACACATGTGAGCCAAGCTCCCTCCAGATGGGAGTGGAAGTGGCTGGTGGTTCATGGCCACCTCGGGCCGTGGGGAACATGTTGAGTTACTTGCAGTGTGTTGCAAGAAGCAGCTCCTGAGTTTTTGCACTTTACTCAAACTCGGAACCCTGGGACTGCCAGGTTTTTGCTTTGCTTTTTTGAGCACCTCCTCCTCCTCCTCCCCTCTGCCTTTCCCCAGCTCCGGGGAAGGGAATGGGAATTCCCATGGGGCTCCTGGCTGCTCCCAGCCCCAAGAGCAGTTGCCTTGGTCACCAGGCAACCCTGTTGGGTCCTGTTTGGGTTTTCATTAGGGCAGCACTGCGTGTTCCACAGGACATTGGAACAAGCACCAGATGGGGAAGGTGTATTAGGTAGCAGTCACTGGGGTAGAGGCTCTGAGCCCCAGCCAGGCTTTAAAAGCTATGGCAGGGCAGTCTTTCCCACATATCCAATGCAACACAGATCTCGTTGGACAGGGCTGAAGATAGAGTGTGAATCGGAAGAGATAACTTCTTGTATTTATTTTGACATTGGATCCTGCAGTGACGTGCCTTAGGAAGCCAGCTCTGTGTGACTCGCATTACAATATTCAACTGGCTTGAAACACCATTTCCTATTTCAAGCCTATCCCTTAGTGCATATACATCTCATTAAGGTGGCAGCATCTCTGTTTGTTGTAATAATAAAAAAAAAATTGTATAAAAGCCATTAACTTTTGTATTGAAGTATGTCTGGACTGTATAAGCTTGGAATAAGTTCAGAAAGTCTGATAGATAAACAAGATGATGCTTTTGGCTATCCAGAGCAGAGCAGACACAGATCTAAGAGTATGGAAAAGACCTATTAGCTTTAGTTCTAGCAACTGTTACGCCACAGAATAGATGTGTATTGTTAAAACTTATTCTTAGGCTTGAGACTAAGCTTGTTGCAAACAGGCAGCTCACACATCCAAGTAGCTGGCTGGCTGATCCATTGGGGCTGATAGCAGTGGGCGGCTCTTTCATACTTTTTCAAATCCTCCTTTGCTAAATTAGCAGGAAAAAAAAGGTGCTGTAACTTGGATTTCACCGTGGCACTGTGGTGGAATTTGCCCACCTTTCATCTTGGCAGTGGCAGAAACGTGTGGGGTAGCTGTGTGTGGCTGCTGGCTCCCTGGCTCTCTCTCTCTCTCTCTCTCGGTGGCTTTCCTTTTGTCCCAGCCGGAACAAGGAAGAGTTTTCAGTGCCGGCAGCACTCTCAGGCCATTTTGCCCAGTGAGCCCCAGGCAGGGTTTGTTTGCCGTGTGTACGCTGTGGGCTGCGCTCTGCACAGCATCCAAGGGGAGGCAGGAGAATGGCTGGTGTGGAGATCAGGTTAAAGGGAAAAAGCAAGGCTTTACAGCCTGTTTCTACCTTAATGTATTTTACTGGTTCACCCTGCTTTTTCAGGCAGTGGTGAGCAGGGACCTGTGTTCCTCCGTTCAAAAGCCGGGTTGTTGTTTTGTTCGAGGGGCAGAAGGGATGCGAGGAAATCACCTGACTCCTTAAGGGATGATCTGGACTTTCTGTTTATCTCGAGGCTCACGGAGATAAGTTGTTTCATGGCTTGCATATCACCTGGCAGCTAATAACATCCCGGAGGGGGGAGAGACGTAAATGCCAGAGGAGCAGCACTTGTTGCTGTTAGAGGAGAAGTTTTGTGGGGAGGGTGCAAAGCAGCTGAACAGCTCGAATGCCCTGGTGCCTCAGGACTGCCTGATGGCAGGGAGTAAATCCCCCAAGAGTTTTGGCCAGTGCATGAACTAGAAAAGCGGATGTTGCTTAGATAGACCAGTCCAGCTGCATCAAAAGCAGTGAAAATTCCCTTTAAAAAATTATTTTCCCAATAAGTTTTGAAATCTTTGCAGAAACTTTAGCCAAGCAATCCATTCCAGATTTTGGCACTCATCCTTCCCCTTCCCGGTGCTCATGCTGAGCAGATGAGTGCAATGGCCAGACCTAAAATGAAGAGCATCTACAGTCTGATCTCATCCTCCCTTGCTGCCTTTGGCTGGAGAGGAGGAGGAGCTTTGAAATCGGATTATTACTTCGAGCCTCTTGGCTTTGGAGCTACAGACTGTTCCCCACGTTGCCAATGGGCTTAAAAGCTTAGCAGAACTCCCACTAGGTACCCAGGAAGCCTCTTACCGCAGGAGATGGTGACACGGCAGGATCAGCTGTTCTTTATTTATCGTGCAGCTGAATTGTCTGGGGAGGGACCATCGCTAACCCGCTGGTGTTGTTTCCAGAAACAACATCAAAACAGGTAGAGCCGAGCTGGCGCTGTTTCCCTCCAACAGGACTGTGCTCACCCAATGTGCTGTGTAAAGCACTTGCTAAAATTTTTAGTCTTTAACTGCTGGTAGTACTTAGCCCATAAATGGGAATGCTAAATCCAGCATATGTGGAGAGAAAGAGTTTGGGGTTGTTTTGGTTGGGTTTTTCCAGCAAGGGACTGCTGGCGTGGGACTGCAAGAGCTTAATGATATATAATCTATACAATGTTTTGGGTTAATTTCACAATGGTGCCAATCTCTAGCTGTCTGCTCACCACTTTCCTCACCCTTTCTTCCCAGAAAAAAACCAAAAATTCCTAAACCAGCGCAGTCTACAAGTAGTTTAATGATCTGAATACTTCTGATACCCCATACAAGCACAGCTATTGGAAGAGGGCCTTTCTAGGCGATAATAAATGATACCTTTCTGAGGGTGAGGCAAACAGGATGCAATTCAAACAGACTGTGTTTCCTCTCACACTGTTGAGTTTGGAGGTTATTTTCAGCTGGAGGAGTTAGACTTGTGGCTTGGGCAACAGTAGTCAGCCACTTTGGGGTGGTGGGGAGGAGGGTAGTGTTCTGGTTTGGGTTTTTTTTTTAAGACCACAGTGCCAATACTTTTCCCATAAAGGCATAGACCCATGATTAGAAATTTAAGGAGACTGGTGATAGGCTTGCTTTTCTTATTTGCCCTTCACAGGCCTCTTGGAAGTCTTCCACGGGGTCTGCAAGAGGTCTGCAAACCACAGGCTGGAGGTTCTGCTGAGCCTGAAATTTCCTGTAAAGCCAGCTCAGTGCCCAGCGCGGTGCTTGCCCCTCAGCCAGCGTAACGGGTTTATGGTAAATGGTGTAGATTATCTGCACTGGAGGAAGAGGGGATTATTTTGAAAGGGAGAAATTATCCTTTGGAGGGAAATAGCACGATCTCCAAAGGCTTTGGCTGCTCGTAAAACTGCGGAAAAAGAAAGACGATTGCAGTGGCATCAAGTGTCAAGCCTTACGGCTTCTCTCTTAGCCCCAGCAGCGAGTGAAGCATGCCCATGGTGTGTTAGTTGGGCTGTCTGTAAAATTGCTGTGCGTGTGGGTGTGTGCCTCCCCTTTCTTCACAGGTGCTGCAGGACTTAGTGAATGTTGTTTAAATGCTTTGATGCCCTGGGAGGGCAACTGCTCTAGAGGCATAAAGTACTGATATGTAGCTACTAAACAGAAACTAATCACTTGTTACTTCAGAGCTCCAGATGCGCCCTGTCCATCTGAAAAGGTTCTTTGCCAGGGGGAAGGAATGGAATGAGTAGCAGTTTTTACATCTTTAAAGTGCTGACAATGCATACATTCTTAACAATGTAGTTCTTGTCACAGATCGCTTGCACTGCAGGCAAGATGAGCTAGGAGGAGAAGAAAGCATTATTAGCACTGGTACATGGCTATGGGGCATGAGGGAGACTGGATTGATCAGTCTGAAATCTCTTTTCAGTACAGTTTAGCCACCCAGCGTGAGCTGCTCGTTTTTGTTTGTATTACACAGCAGTGAAAAATTCCACTCGGAGAGCAAGGAGCAGCGTGCTGTGCAAATAGGGGAGGGTCCCTGTCCCAAGGGAGAGATCAGGCAGCAGGTTAATGTGGATGGAGAATTCCAGCTGTTTCAGTCAGTGGGATAGGTGGTAGATGGAGAGCATGGTGGTCTCAGAGTTTTAAGCATCCTGACAGAGGGGGTAAAGGAAGACAAAATGTAAGTTTGCCTATAAACCAAGCCTGGAAAATTCTAGCCTGACCACAATGTCCATGGGCATGGCAAACAGTTTGCATTTGCAAACCTACTTAGGCTGAACTGAGCAGAATTCACTGTTTGTTGCATCCCCTTCCATAGCTGGAGGGAGCTGCTGGAGGAGAGGATGGCTGATGTTAGCCCTTGTGCTGCTGGCACTGACGGGGAGCACGCGGGATTTGTTCTCTGCAAACAACCACGATGTGGAGGCAATACGACAAATTCTCCCTGGCTTTCTGATTGTAGCCAATCTCCCTCATACAAAGCTGTCATCTCACACCCCTGCCTAGCCCCGGAGCAACATTATGCTCCTATTTACAACATGTTCGAAATAGCCTTCAAAGTCTGCGCTCAGAAAGTCAAGGAAGGTGGGCGTCTCAGAAGGCACTGACAGACATTAAGGGGGAACCTGAAAAAACAGGAAAAGGGAATCCCTTTGCTGCCCTTGCTTTGTCCCAGATGATAGTCCCCTTCTGACAGGATAGCTTTTCTCCTCCCTCAGGTATTTGCTCTTCATCCCTTGACCTCGCACACACCAGAATGGAGGCTCAGGGAGGAGCTGGGACCACTGTGGTGACGAGTGTCGTTAACCTCTTCACCTCACACCCCAAACCTACTGTAGAAGGCCACCTTGGCTCCCTCTGAGCTCGTGGTCCTGAGGGTGAGGTGAAGATGATGATGTTTCCTTGAGACAGCTGCTGACTTCATCCCCACTGCCAGGAGCACAGGGAGGGTGTTTAGCACCCATTTTCCTTGCTGTGGAAAGGCAGAGTGGAGAAGTTGGGGATCCTTTTAGTTTAGGAAGCCTTAGAGCCCTGGAGGATCACAGAGAGAGGGCAGCATGCAGGCTCCTGCAGGACTGTGGGGAAGCTGGGAGAGGTGCAGCCAGCTGCAGACTTGGATAACACATAGTGTTTCCAACTAGCCACTTAAAATTAAGATGGCATGTCTGGGGGACTCCATCAGGACCAGGAACCATAACTTCTTTCTGAGTTTATGGCAGCCAGCTAAACCCACTGCTGTTTGCCCTTGTAGGGTACCATGGGCCTAGGAACACCCCTCATGCCCCGTAATGCCCTCCTGGCTTGTCATGAAGGACACGGCACTCTCAGTGGGCTTCATGTTTTGGAAACTATTTCCATATGATGGCAGGGATCCCAAGCAGGGAGAACGTGGCACTGGGCTGCAGGCAGCATGCTGGGTGCTGGGTGGAGGCCTGGTTCTCTCGGGCATTCTGAGAAGGTCCTGGAGGCTGAGCACACTGACAGACCAACCGACTGAGCCGTGGGGGCTGGCAGAGCAGCTGGCTCGTGGTGTAGCTGATCCTGCCACCTCAGCTCTGAGAGCATGTCCGGGGAGCACTGCTGTTCATTGCAATGGCCTGCTGCTGCTGCTGTGTGTTGGCTGGGTGTGTGATGTGGCCAAAAGGAGGTTGCTACCCTTTCCTCTCTGGGATGTGTTGGGAGGAGCAGTGATCCCTTCCCAAGCCTCAGCATCATCAGGGACAGCAGGCTCTTTGGTGGGGAGAACAGCAGGAGCTCCTAGTCAGGGATGTGAAGTACACACACTGACTTCACACCGGCAGGGATACGTCGTGCTTCTTGGAAGCATTTCAGGCCTGCAGTTGACTTTCCATCTTCCTGCCCAATCCCAGTACCCTTTGGCATGAGTTTGCCAAACTTCTGCCCAGATGCCCATTGTCATTAATTATCTGTGAGGGGAAAAAGAACATCCTGACTTGACTCAGTGATGGCATTGAAATTTCAGAGCATGGGTTGGGGCTGGCTCAGCACGTCCCGCTGGTAGCTTTTGGTGATCTCCTAAAGCCTCTGCAAAAGCCTGTTGAGTCACTTTGGAGCATTGCAATGGAAAGCTGATAACAGCAGCAGTGTGGAAATAGAGCTGAAGGGATTGGGGTTTTTTAAACTGGTGGCTGACTTGGACAAGGCTTAGCTGTGCTTAAACTGGTTATGTCCATCAGATTCAGTTATAGATGATTCAGCTCCAGCACAGAAGAAACCTCTAAACTGTAGTCCTGTACCTCAGCACCCAGCCTGCTCACACTGGGCTCTCACAGGTTTGGAGGAGTCTGTGCTCCGAAAGGAAGGCCCCAAGCTCTGTGAGGCTGCCCTGTGCACAGACAGCTTGCTGGAGCAGGAGCTGGAGGCCGGCTGGCTGCTTTCCACTGCTCAAAAAGCAGCGCGTGCAGCAGCCCCGCGGTCACCCCACGCTGGCTTGGTGACAGTGGTGTCGCTCTTGTGGACTCGTTTGTTTACATTTCTCGGGAAAGTTGACTGTCCTCCCTCTCAAAAATCTGGGCAGACAGCAAAAAGGCACCCACAGCACCGTTTGTTTCAGGCCCCCAGCCGGTGGGGTTAACCATACCTGCCCGAGTGCTGGGTGTGGGGCCGGCAGCAGGAGTGGGGTGCCGGGCCCTTCTGTCCCAGCCCGCTTTCCCAGAGAGGGGGGAGGGATGGGTTGGTGCCTCTCGCCTGCCCCGCTAACCCTGCTTTGGGCCAGTGCCCCTCCTGGGAGAGGTGGTCACCCTTGCTCCCACCCTTGCTCTGGCTACTGCCTCTTCCCAACAGTCCTTGCCTGACTCAGGGGGGATTTAGTGCCGGGCTGGGGGAGGGAAAGACGTTAAACAGGCTTTTCCCTAATGAGGTGTGACGCCAGCTGGAGAGGGGGAGAATCCTGCTTTTCTCCTGTCTGTTGCTCTCTCCAGCTAGAGGAGGAGGAGATGTGTGTCCCCCCCTTTTCCTCTGCTGATTTGCTGCCTCTTCTGTTTCCTTTCTGTGCTGTCCCCAAAGCGTTTTGGCAAGGTTCAGATTTCTGTGCTCACAGCTCAGTGCTCAAAGAGAAAAGGGGAAAAACAAAAGGATTGGAGGCGTGGGGAGGATGGTGGCGGGGAGGAAGCTGAGCCGCGCTCCTCCTGGCCAGGCTGGAGGAGTGTGGGGATGGGTGACTGGGGCAGAGATTGCCCTTAGGATCAGGGGGCTTTTAGTGGCCTCTTTTTCCCCGAGAGTCCCTGGCATCACTTCAGCCCTCCCTCTGTTCAGATGTGCCTCTTGAGCACTGTGCTGCTTTGCTAGCTGTCCCTTGTTGGAGGAGAGGGCTGGAAAAATCCTCCTGCAAAATGTGGGCTGAAGCATTAGGTGAAAACCTGAGGGGATATTAACTGTTTGTTCGTGTTCCTGAGATGCTAAGATTTGCATCACATCCTCCTGGTGTGTCTGTCATTCCCACAGCACTCTGGGTGTGTGGGAAGAGTCAAGGATTTAGGTGTTTTGGGACAGGAAGCCAGAGAATCCAATGGGATAGAAAATCATGACATTCAGTTAAACAGGGCCGATGGACCCAACCCTGGGTTCATTGTTCAAGCCCTGTGTTCATTCATCAGGTTCCTCTCACTGCTCTTACCCTTCTGTCACAAGCAGCAATAGTACAAATGTAGGCAGAAACTTTACAGGACAATGTCAGTATCTTTTTTCCAAGACAAATTATCACGGTAATACTTGGGCTGTGCCTTTACCGTGACATTCTGGCACTGAGCGTTACTGTTGGCAGGGACCAGAGGATCAGGATGGGCTCCAGGAAGCACCCATGGCTTTGGGGAGTATGGTGCAAGAGTCTTTCTACAGAAGCCTGCCAGGGATGGACCTTCATTAGCCCCATGTTATGTGTGTGCTGATTAATCTTGGCTTGTTCGAGAGCCCCTTACCCCAGCGTGGCACTGGGACCCTGCACCCAGCCCGGCATTGGTGTGCGTGCCCAGAGCCCCCTTCATCCAGGGGCTGTGAGATCCGTCTGGGTCTGGGTCGGGTCCCCAGACTGGTGCTACCCCTGCCATGAAGACAAGGACAGGGAGCACCCATCTGGGACAGAGAAGGCAGCAGGAGAGGGGGAAACAACCCAGCCAGGTGTTTTAGTCCCTGCCCAGGAGATGGCATCTTGCCCAGTGCCCCAAGAATGTCCCCGTGCTCCTGGGGTGACCCGCCAGCTCCAGAAATGTAAAGGTCACTGTGGGGCCTGGAAAACAATGGCAGCAGATAGGGGCTATCTGAGGCGGTTGTGGCCACTGCTGAAGGAGTGCTAGTCAAACAGCAGGCTGAAAGGGCTCACGGGAAGCAGTTTAAATATTCCCTCATACAAAAGGCTGTCACATCCTGGCAGGGGCAGACTGCTGACTGACAGCTTTAATGCACAAGTGTATGTGGATGAGGGAGAGGCTGAATGCAGGGAGGCATCCTGGAGGCTGACTTTCCCCCTGCCCGTCATTCTGGGTTCTAACATGTCATTTGGCACAAGCTGCGAGTTTATTGTGGTAATGTGGTAACACACCTGGGATGTTTTAGCGTATCACATACTTTAGGTGCTCCCTCCTCCCCTCTCCCCCAGGGATATTTATGGAAGGCATATGTCCACAAAAATATTTTACAAATAAAGTAAGTCAACACCTCTAAAATGCTAACCACTTATCAAGTGGTAAGTAGGGCCAGGGCCAGGAGCTGGACTCAGTCCTTGTGGGTCTCTTCCAGCTCGGGACATTCCATGATTCCAAGTGAATTCACTCGGTAATTACTATTTATATGGCGCAATTACTATTTATACAACAATAATATCACTCTCTCCGAGGGATGGCAAGCAGCAACTGTAGTTTTTGTATTAATTTGTCATGAAGAAGGGTGCTCATCTAGAGGCAGAGAGCAGAGATTCCTGGTTCTTTCCCTGGCTCTGTGGCAGGGGGGCTGCATCAGGCTTTGGCTGCACACTGCCCTTTCCTTCCCTCCAGTTTCCACATATAATAGATGTGTTTAGTACATTCTTCACAGGGCAGGTGTCAGGCTTCCGCTCCTGAAGCACTTTGGATGCTGCACAGGAGGTAAATAAGAGCAGTGTTGATAATGAAAATATGCCATTAATACATTTCCAATAAAAAACTACAAGCGGCGTTTAAGCTGCAATCTGTTATCAATAATTTTATTACTGCAGTTACTGCGGTCTAATAAAAAAGCACTTTCTCTTCTTTATTGGATAAGTGCCAAAACGTTTATCCTTTATTCTCTGGCCATTAACCTTTATTCTGTAGCCATTAGCTTAGCTATTTGTGTAACAGTCTGTTGAGTAACATTCAAGTAGGAATTTGTATTCAATCCATTATTTACTCTGAGACCCAAAAAGAATAGCTTCTTATGCCTATATTGTTTATCCATATTAAATCTTGTTAAGTGCTGTATGCTAGCGATGATAAGTCTTATAGAAAGTGTATTTTTCTTACTGTGAATAATTTTCTGGCATACAAATAAAACTGTAATTAACCAAATAATATTTGGAAAACTGCGCTTGAAACTGGTAGCTGAAGAAAAGGTATTTCTCACAATATGTGCAAAATTCATAATAACTAAATTTCAGGAGTTTATCCTTTTTGTGGGTCAGTTTTTGCCTTACATCTTTGTGAACTTCACTGTGCTGAAATAAGCTGTGATGCTCTCCATCAAGGATTGAGATTTTGGGTCACATCCCTCCATCCTTTCTTTCTCTCTTACTGGAGTTGAAAAAAAAAGTAATCCAAAGAGAAATACGTTAAATAATCAAAATGCCTGCATTTCTTTGAGGCATTTTCTTGCTGGCTTTCAGCCATTTCTGGCAATCCATCTGAAACTGCTCTTTCTAGGTGTAAGTGGCTTTTAGGGCCCTGCTTTCCGAGCACATCTTTTAAATTGAGCTCACCAGCCTCAGTGAGTGGAAGTAAAGCAGGAGAATGAAACTGTTGATTCCTGTCCATCAGGTGAACATGGGAGAAATCACGCCTTTCCTATTAGGCTGAAGTGTATCTCAACCTCACTGAACCCTATTTTTCTGCGTCCAGATATAAGCATTTGTCTTCTGGCTGGAGAGTGACATTCAGTAAAAGCCTTTCAAGGTCTTCCCATAAACTCTTGCAATGAAGAGATGGTAGAAGCAGTATTTTTAATGATGAGGAAGGTGAGTTTACCCCCTGTGTGCTCTGCTGCTGTACGCATACGTGAGGCTGTTTGGGTCCTTTTGGAGCTAGCAGGAAATTCTAAGGAATTAGTTTAATGGTTGGATTTTTTTCTCTCTCTCTCCTTTCTGCTCATTAGGAACTGGAAGCTGCTCTTCACAGGGATGATGTGGAGTTTATCAGCGACCTGATCGCTTGCCTTCTTCAAGGTTGCTATCAGCGCAGAGACATCACGTGAGTAACCTCGCTCTATGGCTTAAGCACTTTGCAAGGGGAGCTAATTAACACGGTGGCGGGGATGTTTCACGGCTTTAGAGTGATGACATGGCAGTGATCAGCAGCCACCAGCAATCAGGCCAGATGCTTCACCGAGTGGAAGGGAATTCCAGTTCTCTTGGGTTGAGATGTAGGCTTTTAATTGTACAGACCCGCTAAGCAAACTCCTTTGTTCAGATGCCGTGCAAAACTGTGTTTGATGCTCTGCTGTGGCACTAGTGCACACACAGTGAGCATTCACATCTGCTGTTATGCTCTGCACTCTGCTTGGTCGAATTAGTGTTATTAAATCATCACATATGTTTTCAACATTTGTATGGATTGCATAGCGTAAAACTTGCTGCTCTGCACACACCTCACTTGCATGAAAGATCCCGTTGCTTTATACAGGGGCAATTGTGATTATTTTCTTAGAAATAAAAGGAGTATTGGAATCACTTCAGCTGCAGGATGTTGGAAAGTGATTTGACATGTTCTCTTGAAGTTTTGACATCCAGAGACACTTTGTTAGTGTCCACTAAAGCGGCCTCACACATGGAGACATCTGCAGAGCATGGTTCTTTAGAAGACTGCCACTCGCACAGAAAAATGTGCTTCCAGTGACAGCAAAGGCTTGATGCAGTGTATTTTATTTGTTCTTTTGTGAATCATGTTTGTAGCAAAGCGTAATTGTAGGGACAAACACAGCTTGGCAAGACATGCAGTTGCTTGGAAGCAATCCTGCTCCCTAGGATCTCCCTGTTGTGGAGAGGCTTAGGCTGGTGCATAGGCATAGCCATAGGTGCTTGCACTGAAAGCTCTATTTCTAATTAACTGATTAAGTTCAACAAAATTTGTATAGTTTATGTGTATATACATGCCACTTAATTAAGTTCTCTTGCATTGCTGCATAGACATTCAGCATCAGTGGGTATCAGGACCTGAAGCAAGCAGCTGCACTGCATTTACTGCCTCCAAATGAAACTGATGTGCTGAGAAGATTGATTATAAAGGGACCGCAGTCATGTGTAACCTCTTCATCAAAATAGCCACAGTTCAATATATACCTGCTTGTAAACATGCAGCAAGTTTGTTTCTTCATACCAAAGCCATCAGAAAGCAGTGGCTCAAGTGTTTTGCCCACCTGAACCAGCTCACCCTTGTAGCAGCAGCAGCAGATTTGTCTTTGATAAAATTAATGAATTCCGAATTGTGAGGTTCTCCAAAACTCTCCAGATCTGAGAGTGTCCACTTAGCGATTGCACTGTGTAATTGCCTCCCCATTTGCAACTCTTTTAACTAAGAGAATTCAGGGATGAATCATGGGTGAGTCGCTGGGCACTGGCAAGTTGCCTGTCTGTCTGGGGAAGGTCACACATCCATGGCAGCTGAACTGTGTAGTTGTTCAGCGCTGCATGTAGGTCCAAGGCTTGTGCCTGTGTGAGTACAGCTTCGGGTGTCTTTGAGATGCAGAATCTGCGAGGAGGTAATGCTGTCACAGGGGGAAGGGCTGGTAGCCCGAGGATGGCTCTGGCAGCCTGGCCAGGGTGCACACGCAGCACAGGCAGGTACCACAGGCAGCTGTGTGTCCCTCCACACACCAGAGGCGCCCTGGGAAAGGCAGGAGCGTGAAGCCACGTAGTGAAATTGTGAGAACTCACATCTCACCCGAACCCTCGTGCTGGGGAAAGCGTGAGGTGCCCAAAGGAGAAAGCAGCTGCACCATTTCTGCAGCACCTCCTGCAGAAGGGGGTTACCTCGTGGGCGTGGGGATAACGAGGAAAGAAATTTCTGCGGAGGAGATGGGGGAGAGGGCGCAACAGGAGCAGTGCGGTGGGAATGGCTTAGGGAATACATCAGGAAAACTGCCTGAAGCTGCTGGGATGTTAGAGAGGTGAGCTCTGAAGCACTGCAGAGGAAGCAATGAAGGAGGCTACCTGGAAACAGAGGGAAAGGTGCTGTATGCAGAGGGATGTCATGAAGGAAGCAACAAGCATTAAGATGTAGTCTAAATATGGAAATATGTAGGTAAATAAGAATAAACATGGTGGCTTGGATATACTTCTCAGAAACAAACTTACCACACTGTTTCACACTTAAAACCTACTGTGGAATATTCATCCAAAAGCCTGAAATTCTCCAGGTTCCTTACATGTTGCTTTCCAACACCTTTTTGCCCCTCTAACCCCAGTTCAAGAGGCATAGGTCTTGGCTGATGCACAGCTTCCCTACTGTACCTTGTTTTTCCGCAGTCAGTGGTAAGGAGCTGAGCCTCTAATTGACTTTTTGAGTGCTCAGCAGACAAAGACATGGTAATGTAAGAGTCAGAATTTGTGTGGAGTTCAGACTTGGCTTTTCACAGTGGCCCAGGACCCCATACTTCTCTGTTGCAGACAGATACAAGGTATCTGTCTTGGATGGGAAAAATGAGCAGTGTCACAGTTCATCCTGGTGCTGTTACTGCAGCATCTCTCCAGTCATTTGTGCCCTGCATCCTCGTGCTGAGGCTGTGAGCTGTTAACATCGAGGCTGTGAACTTTTGTTCCCTGTTGCACCTCAGAGAGAAAGGCAGGAGCTTGTTCTCAGGCTGGGGCACTGCGGCTCAAGCACAGGATGCTTCATAAAACCTCAGTTTGCCTACCTCTCTGAGGGGTTTCGAGGTTTAATTAGTTCTGTATCGGGTCTTACATCTTTGATGGCCAAAATGTTATCTGCCTCTGCTTTCTCACAGTCTGTCTGGGAGCAGCTTGCAGTTCTTGTCACATCTGTTTTGACGGCGCGCAGGACTCGTGGCAGAGCTGGGCTGCCTGGCTTTAATCATGCATCATAGAGGGGTATAAAACTGTCACATACCTTTGCTAATTATAATGTGCTCTCAAGTAATTTTGGAAGTGGCTGAGAGCCCTTCTAAATGTTCAATTTAACGTGCTCTAGTTTGATTTGCTTTCCATTCTTTGAAGAAAAAAAAAAAGACATTAATACTTTTGTAGGGTTCTATGATCCCTGGTTTTGAAGTAGAGCAACTTTGCCTTGGTTTTGATATTATTTATGACAGACTTTTTAAAAAAAAAAAGAATCACATACAAGAGAGAGACTGCTTTTTGTCTAAGGAGTGTTGAATGTCTGGTAACATAAGACTTTCTTTGAGTTATGGATATCTGTGTTTAACTACAGAGACTACTTAATGGGATGCTACGTGATCTTCTCCAAACTCTTATTTATCATAACCTATCATAGCTGTTAGGAACACTCCATTGACCTGGTTCTTGCTGTGTTAAATACTGTAGAAGTACAGAACAAAAACCAGTTGCCTGCATTTCTGCATCTTTAGCAATGACCCTGTAGCTGTCCTTGCCTGGCACCGGGTGGTTTGAGCACTTGGCCAGGACAGTTTCCCCGTTGCTCTCCTCTTTTTACAGAGCCAAAACACTTGTGTGTCATGATCTGCAGCTTTTGTTGTTTTATAAATACCCCTCATAGTCTGCATAGACCATCTGTACCATCTGTATGTAACTAGTATGGGTGCAATAGGTATCTTAGGCATGCCTTGGTTTGATGCCAGTGAGATTGCCCACAGGTTTTTCCTGCTCCCAGATTTTTTGCACAGGTTTCAGAATGTCTGTGTTTTCTTTTAATTGCTTCAAAAGGCAAATGCCTGGCAAAACTCTTATTAGAATTTGGGGTTACAAAAAAAAACAACAAAAAAATTAAGCAGTTTGAAAAATTCCTGGTGCTTACTTCAGATTCTCTGTGATATAAATTGGGTAGCTGCATAGTCCCTAGGGGCTGCCAGTTTAATTCCAGCAGGAAATGTGACTTGATGACTTGTATGAAGACAGGAAGATCAGAGCTTCAGCTAACGGCAGCGGCCACAGCAGGAGCCTTCTGCAGCTGTTTTTAAGTAAGAAGTGATGGTGTGACATGGATGTGTACACTCAACTAAAATATTCCAGAAAAGCTCCTGCTGTTCAGCTTTTCTTTGGGTGAAACTCATTCTTCAGTGTTCTGTTATTGCACTTTTGCTATTTTTCTAATGTGAGGGCATAAAAAGTTTCAGTAACTTTATCATATTTCTTATTGGGAGGCATTTTGTGTGCTGCTACTTTGTCTCAAAAAACATCTTAGCTGCTTTCTGTTATGTTTTATTTTTTCAACAGGCACAAAGGCCACGATGTGAGGAGGAAGAAAAACGTTATCTCTTGCTTCTTTTTTTTTTTCTCCTATGCCCCATGAGATTATTTTCTTTTTTTACACCTCAGGAGATTGGTCCATCACTGTGGCTGAAAACTCTCTAACTGACTTCTGTGGCACCAGAGGGGATTTGCTTCCTTTGGAGCCTCAGTCGTTTTTTTCTTGTTGTTTCTTCCCTAATGCATTGGAACTTTTTTCTTCCCAAGCGGATCATTGGTTTTGCACCCACCTTAAGCTCTTTTGGGGTCCATAAACTCTCCCTGGATTCTTTGGCTTGTAGTTTGCACCTGGTTTGTTCTGATGGGGATAATAAGAGGATATTCCTTAACTCCTCTTCCCTTCCCCACAATTGTCTTAATTATTTCTTTCCTATCCTTAGTGGTGGCACTGGGAAACACTCACAGTATGGCATCTGAAGAGCTGCATTTCCTACTTGTTGAGCTGCCAGTCCAGAGTACTGTGTGTTCTGTGTATTTTCTAACGCTCGTTCTGTAATCACTTGTTTGAGCTTTCATCAGAAAGAGAGAGAGACAATCTGAAATCTTCCAACCCACTGAGGCACAATACCTGTTTCTGAGGACTGTGTTTAATAGCTCTGGGTATTTTGCTTCTTCCTTCTGCTTTGTCATTTTGTCCATCCTTGTCCTTTATTCCGTGTGGACTGTGTCCTTACAGGTACTTTGGGGGTTACCCCAGCTCTCATACTGTGGTAAAAGAGACCTCAGTAAAATGCTTAACATCTTGCAATCACCCTTGTGCATGTGCCTACATGAGCTGTGTCCTTCCAGAAGTGCTGTTTGCCAGTCTGGTCTAGGGGATAAAGTGGCAGGGCAACAGGAATAGCTGGCAAACCAGTGCCGAGATTTCAGTCTCACGGATACTGTGTGAACTAGGCTGTGGGAATAGCTCAGCCAGGCTACTAAGACTGATCTGAATGAGTTCACCACTTCAGCCCATGCCATAACCTCTGGGGCAGCCAGCCTAGGCTCAGTCACAGCAGACCTGGTACCCACCTCCTTTGAAAAGAGTTTTAACAGCTGGCGTTTGCAGTTGTGCCAGTGACCTTGGTTATAACAACTGCTTCCATGGCCCAGCCACAAAGCACCTCACTAACTCAGAATCATATTCATGAATGCCAAGTGAATATCAACAAGATCAGCATTATTTACAGTCTGACTTTTAACAAGTGCTGCCTTGCATACATCATGGATATTGGTGGATGGCCTCTGGAATCAACCCGGTATCGTCGGCACAGGAGATACCGTGAGGGGGGCAAGGGAGATGAAGTGGCTGCATTGCTCATCTTGAATCTAATTTTAATATTTATTATAATAATAGCCAAGCTATGCAAGGTGAGCCTTTTAAAGGGTAAAAAGTGAAAATGAAGCAGCTGGCAGGTGTTGGGAAAGGAAGGATGAGATTACAGCAGTAAAATAACACGGTCATTCAGAGATTAATGAGAAGCACAGTGGAATAAAATTACAGAGTTGAAATATAACTAAAGCTAAGTAAATGTCTTTGATTCTCAGATGGATAAAATGAATCTTTAAAGAAGAATTTGAAGAAAAGTTGGTAGCATGTTCTGGAAGTGCTATTCCATAGATGTGGTGGAGAATAAGGACTGAAGAGGGTGGACGAAAAAGAGGAAAAGCTGTGCTGTTATTGTCAGGGCAGATGGATGAGAGACAAACAGATTGGATTGCTGGGGAGAGGGAGTTATGCAAAACATTGACAGAGAGGAATAGGTGGCTAAACTTCAAAGGAGGAATAGAGAACAGTCAGCGAAGGGTCTTGGAGACTGCAGTGATGTCATCATGCCAATGTCAGAGCATGAAATATGAAAGGGACAGCTGTTTTTATAAGTTCTTGGTGTTGCAAACCAAGTACTCTGGAGAGGAGGAAGGAAGCAGTGATGAAAACAGAAACTGAGAAGGCAAGTGAAAATATCTTCTCCTTTCAAGGAAGAAGGCAAAGAATTGTGGAGAGAGACAGATGGAGTGTGGAAGTTTGCCCAAAGTGAAACCTTTGCCCTCGCTTTTGAGACTTGCAGTGATGCTCCAGAACACTGGTGCAGGATTTTTGCTGCAGCACAGCTGGTTTCGCAGGCCCCTTCCCAGCACCTCATCCAAGCTCAGAAATCAATGTTTAGTCCAAGGGTGAATATTGGAGAAGATCTGAAGTAATTTTTTTGGAGCCTTTTAGCCTCAGTGGGCTTGATGAACAGAGGGGATGGCTGCTGGCCAGCTGCTAGGCCACTGTGATAATGTGGTGTGTCATGTCAGTCTCTGTTCTAAGTCACCTATGCTTTTACTTTTTCTCCCATTTTGCCTTTCAGCCTTCCTCAATATCTTTTTGGCTCAACCAGAGTAGTGGTTGTGGTTTCAACTTTAGAGAAAAGAAGATGAAAGACCTGTTCTGAAACAAATCCCGAAAGGGATTCTTTAGGACCTATTTATCTGTAAAAACTTGGGTTTATCCATGGTCTCCAGAAACTTACAATGTATGGGGCTGGTTCTAAGAAATGAATTTGCTAGGCTTATTTGCTTCAAGGCAACCCCAGGCTAGGTATTTTGTGCCTCACAGGGGACTCTTTTCTCTGACATTAAGTTTATTTTTCTATGAGCAGCAAGGCACATAAGGGTTTGTTTCCTATGGGTTTGTGCTGTAATACACGCATGTGTCCTATTTCCCCATCATCATCAAGACAATAACTCCAGCTTCTTCCCCACAGTGTTCATCATCACTGCAATACCCTAAGGTCCTCTCTGCAGCCCCCAAACAATCAGAAGTGCTTATGGCACAGCGATACTCTTGTCTTTCCTTGTGGCAATGCATTGTGAGCATGCTTTCTGTTGATGGGCACTAGGAATGAACAATGCAGCATTAAGCTGGCTTCACTTGTTCTTCAAGGATCCAGGAATGAATAGTAAGTAATGATCCTCTTCCAGTCTCAATGTGCAGCACGGTAAGCCCCATTCCTATTTGATCCTTCAGAATATAGGAGATGTATTTGGGTCTTTTGTAAGTTAATCAGCTCCAGCTCCCAAGGGTTGATCTGCTTCTCCTCAAAAAGAATCAAATAACGGTAGTAGAAAGAAAGAAGCATGTGGATTAAAATTGGCGAGTACCTATTGAAACCTGGCTAGATGCAGGCGAAGGTCATTGATGGGAGAAGTGAATTGTCATTGCAGAAAAACCAAAGCCCTTGCTGTTCAGCCACAAGGTGAAATTTGGGCTGCAGGTACATTCCTTTATTCTGGACCATCCTGAAGACTCTGTTCATCCCTCCTGAGACAGAGACTACTATGGCTTGATGTTCATTTCATCACGTCCAGAGTGGCTTCTCGGTGGGGCATACCTTGTGTGGCTGGTTGTCGAGGCCACAAAGAATAGGACACTAAACAAGAGGGAAAAAAAAATCCATGCTTTAAAAGTCACAAGTGTGCACATGAAGCAGCGTGTGGCAAGAACGGGGAGTGCAGCAGCCATTCTCACATGTCTGTATGGCCACCAGCATCCCTCCCTGCACTTTTCCAGGTCAGATCAGTATGTGCTGGCTGTGGACCCATCGTGCAGGAGCCAAAGTCTCCCTCAGCAGAGCCCCTCAAAGCAGTAGCCAGCAGCCTGCATCTTGCCAGGCCTGTCACCCCTCGCCAGTGTTACCCAAATCCCCCCCAGTCATCTTCCCCAAAGGAACTTGCTCATTCCTTTTTGAGCACTCAGATCTCTCTCTCTCTCTCTTTTTTTCCTATCAAACAACCTGTAACTAGTTCTTGGGTTAGTTAATAGTTCTAACACTGGTTCTTTTTGTTTTCTGTGTCGATCCTTCAAGAGATTGCCTTTTGTTATTCAAAGCCGAAGGTACTTGACACAGAAGCAATGCAGAAGCCCCCGGGCTTCAAACGCTGTCCTGGCTGTGCGATCGTTGTGCCTGTGAGCGATTCCCATCCTCAGTGTCTGATAAGCCTTGGGGAAGAAATAGGAAAAGAATGCAGCACTCCGGATTCCTGAGGGGTGCTGGGAGGCATCCATCCATGTGGGGACTGGAGGATGTCCACCTGCTGACCAGGGCCTTTCAGATTCAGCATTTCACTTTGCCAAGGGACACTCCTGCCTTTGACTTTCTTAGCAAGGCTGACAAAAAAATCTGGCTTCCTATCTGCCTGTTGGGGAGAAAAATATTTTGCTTTGCTAAGTTGTTTGCAGAAACGTCCAGGTCAGACAGTTTTCTGTTCAGGCTCAGGAATTGCTTTTTGAGCTCTGAAACTGACCCTAGGAGCTGCCATGTCTTGGATTTACTGTACTGCTCTGTGGAGAACCCAGGTTCTTTGTTTTTCTGTTGCATCCAAAAAGCGGCATAATTTACTGATACTGTTAGGTCTGTTGGTGTCATCCAGCCTGCTGATGTGCCTGTAAAATCTCCAGTTTGGCATCAGCATGGCCTAATCTTCTCTTGGTGATCTTAAATTTCACCAGGGGATCAGCTGAGCTCTGCAGGTCAGTGCATTCTTCCTTCAGTCTTGCTCTGCGCCTCTGTCTTGTGCACCAGTACCACTGACCTGTCATGAAAACCTCTCTTTGCCATTACCTTCCCATCCTTTAGTAGCAGTGTATGTCCTGTGCCTTTAGCACACAGCCTGGTGTTGGCTCTGGGACTCAGGACCTCGTTTCTGCCTCCTGCCCTTCTGCTTTGGCCACTGGTCTCTGTCACTCACTTTCTGATTTTGGACATTACAGAGTTCTCTGCACTTCGGGGTCTCGGGAGATTCTTGTGTCTTATTCTGAACGTGCTCTGAAGGAAAAATTCATATTCCCAGTCTAGCTGCAGTGATAGATCTTGCTGGATAGGGAAGTGTTGGGCTCCAGCTCTCCTCAGCTCTCCAAGCCTATTCACTAGCATGCCAGGGAATTCATTGCTTAATGAAAGCCATTTTCCCTGGCCTTCCCCAGCCAAGATCAATGTCATCACATGGCAAGAGATGGCCTACACCTAGACATCTCCCTTGTGTGTTCTTGCAGAGCCATGTGACAGTCTGACAGCAAAGCTTTTTAGGTGTAATAGGCATTTTCAGTTCTATTGTTAATTTATCATAGGTGATGGTGTGAGGTAACTTCTCTCCTTGGCCCTTTACACCTCAGACATAAAATGTGGTGGCATCAGCAGCGGTACCACCCTAATCTAGTACCTGCTGTGCCTCCCTTGCTGGGTAAAGCTTTAGAAAATGATACTGCCTCTTTCTTGGGCTCCCTTGGCTCAACAGATTGATTCCTCAAGGCAGCAAAAGAGTAGCTGACCCTTCTGGGAACACTCAGCTCATGTCCTCTTTGGCTGCCGAACTGTTCAGTGCAACCCCACTAAAGAAGCAGAAACCTCTCACTTCTTGACAGAGACTGAAGTCTTCTTCCCATTCAGACAGGCAGGATGTCTGGCCAACCTTCTCACCAGGAGTTTTCTGGAAGTTCTTATATATTTCCAGATGCACAGTATTTTTACCATTTCAGCCATATCCCAAGGAACTGAGGTCTTTATTTTCAAGCCTTCCTCTCTGCTGGAGCTGTAGTGCAAGTTTCAACATGGTAGTTGAAAATGCATGTCAGTGACTGATTACAGAGCTGTTTTCCTCTTGGAGTTTAAAGCCACCCTTGCTGCTTTCATGGGCTGTATATCACACTGAATGCAACTGATTTGTTACTGCACCCTTTGACTAATGGCTTCAGGGCAGTACCCCAAAGGTAAAATGGAATAAACTGTGAAGTACAGAGTGTCTGTGGGGTTAGTGTGTCAGCAAAGCTGGGCAGGTGTGTTCAAACACACCTTTGGTGTGAACATGCTTGCCCTGAGTCAAAAACAACAATGCCCATGGAAAATAGCATCATCACTCTTAATTTATTGTATTTATGCAGGTGTAATTAAGGGACAAGACAGTTTTTAAAACTGTCTGAAATTGCCTCTTCTTTCTGTTCATTCAAGGTAAATAATCCTTTCTGTTCATCTAATGCTACATTAATTCATGTTTTCACAAATTCATGTAGCAATACTTTTTGCTCAACATAATGATGTTTCAGAGTCTTCTAGCAGAATGATTTTTCCTGTTTTAATCCAGTTATCCAACTCATTGATTTGTCATTATCAGTTTTCACTCAAATTGCAGCATCAGTAGTGGGGGATGGAGTTCCTGCTTCTCTGTCCAAAACCCTGCATATATTGGGACCACAAGTCATCCCTTGATGGAGATTGTGCAGAGACTCACTGAGTTTGAAGGAGGGCTTGAGCTAGCATTGGCAGACAAATACATTTTATTTTAATCCCGTTAATATTCCCTGAATCTGTCTGGGCAGTGTATGTACCCTCCTGCTTATCCCCTTTTCCCCCAGGGTTTTCTCTTCCTGGGGGGGTACCATGTACCTTCAGCTGTTGTTTGGGATGTTTCTGGCTGCTCTGGTTTCATTGAGACTCATATTCCTATTTCTTCCTTTCCTTAACCAAGCAACAAAAACACACAAGCAGCCCTTGCTCCTACCTAAAAAACATATGCAGGCCCCTGCACCCAGCATGCATCTAGTTAACCATATGTGTCTTCCTCATCCTCCAAGAGCTGCATAATCCACCAGGCTTGGCAAATCCAACCCCTTTTTCCTCCAATGTTTCACATCTTCACACCAATCTCTTTCTTTCCCTGGCTCACTTGGCCATGTAGGCTGCTGGTCTCTTGGGATGGGGAGATGGATGCTGGGCATCTGCTCCCTCCTTCCTGGCATTGTGGTGGGGAGGGTGAGGGAGAAAACAGCAAGGCAGATAAGGGCACTGAGGAGCAGCTGGGCACAGGTGAAAGAAGGGCCATCAGTGCCTTCAGGTTGTGTTTCCTTCACCTAAAATTACTTTCACCTTCTCACACGGAAGGAGAAACAGCAATATGCCTCTTTGTTGCCTCCCTGTACTTTGAGGTGTTAGAGGCAGGGCTGCAGCACAAAACACTTGTGGCCCCTCCTGCTGATCCTGGGGATGGTGATGAAAATAGAGCAGCCCTGGCTCACAGAAGGGTGCTTGGAGCTCCTGCAAGCAGGGAGAGGGAATATGACAGGACAGTTCAAAGTAACAGGTATGTGTGATTTCTCCTGCCAATGCTGCCTTTCTCTCACACAGCCCAATTAACAGGGGTCACAGAGCACTGATTAGCTGCCTTGGCGTTTCATGAACATAAAGCAGTGAAAAATCCAGGGTGAATGGGGGAAAAAAGATCAAATAGACACTTATCTCAGCACCCCTGCCTGTCCCTGGCATTTGCCAGCCTAAGGGAAGAGCCTTTCCAGAAGAGAGCAGTGCAGGATGATGCTGTATCTGTGCTGATATCTCTGCTGCTTTTCTGCCTTTTCTCAGCAAAATAGCAAACACGGCACCCCAGCAGCTGTGTCGTTGGTGGGGCTGTTGCTAGATAAGAGCCAAATCACTGGAGGAGTGTGGGCCATGGGCAGCTGGGGAAGATCAGAGCGTGCCCTTTTGCCACACTGGTGTGTGAGATGACTTCAGTCCCGCCTTGGGAGGAGTGGACTTGCTGCCTCCTGTCCTTCATGTGAGGGAAAAGGGGTGGAAGGCAGCACACAGCAGCTCAGGGGAGGTAAAAGGGCATCTCCATCTCGTTCAAGGCTTGCTGAGCATGGTCTACTAGTGCTAAAGAGCCCAAGCCAGAAACTTCCACGGTTGCTCAGGCTGTGGCTGGGGTGAGAAATCTGGACAAGCAGACCTGGAATGTTCCTGAAGGGTGGGCAGCTGTGGTGACCTCATGCCTTCTCCCCTCTTCCTTCATACTCCCCTTTTTTTGGGGGTAGCAAAGCAACGCTCCCACTTCAGCTGTCATAGCCAGGTTAAGTGGCTGCACTTGCTTCTGTCAAGCCAACACATGCTCCTGTGGTGTGATCCCTTATTAGACCAGACAGCCCACATCAGCTCTCCATTCTCCCTGCCTCCCCGGAGACACTGCCTCGCTCCATAGCTGTTCCTATTCTGCTTCTCTGTGGGATACAGCATGTCTGCCAGCTCCCCTCCCAGCTTCCCCAGGTTTGACTGCATGGATGATCACTCAGGGTAAGATGGAGGAAGACAAGGAGTAGGAGTGTTCTTAGCTGCTGGCAGCCATGGGCTTTCACAGATGATTTTTTCCCCCTCTCCTAAAGACGAACGCTTTTGGAGTTCAGGTGGGAAGTCCACAGCATCCAGCCATGTAAATTAGATTTCTTTAGCAGGATTGTGTGGCCCTTCTGCTGGTGAACCTCCTGTGCTAGCTTGGTGTTACCATGTTGGAGGAAAATCCAGAACCCTGATGTCTTCTCTAAGCATTGCTTCAGCATATTCTTGGAGTGGTCTCTGGTCTCTGCCACATTGAGTTCTGGAAGTGAGTTATGGGATGGACAAATGAGGAGCAGGGAGCAGGAGTTGCTAGGGTGCTGAAATTACTCTGCTGTCCTTTACTTTTGTGGAAGACACGGGTGTATCTTTCATGGATGTGGAAACCCCCAGTTGCTCCTGTTTCAGACTGCCAAATCCAGGAGTTAGGCCAGACTGCTTTAGGGAAGAGCTGCTGCTACTTAACGTTTGCTAACTGGGTAATCATTTGTCCTTCTGTTTTGAAACAAAGCAATGGTTCTAATGTAGACAGATTGTATTCCCTTGTTCAGCAATGGTGAAGACAAATGTCCTTGTGTGTAGAGTCCAATGCCATCCACCTGCTTAACTCTTCAGGTGTATTTCTCTTCCCCTTCACTGCCAGTGCTCCTGATGGCCACACAGGTAAGCCACAGAATTACCGAGGTTTGGGCAATATCTGCGTTCAAAAAACTAGTTCTGGCTTGCCATGGAGGACAAAAGGCAGACCTGTACATGCCTTGTGATGATCTTGTGCTCCAGCAGTCTCTGCTGTCTTTACAACTCTGGGAGGAGAAACTTCACTCTGGAGGTCTGATCAGTGTAATTTAAATTTTTTTTCCCCCCCACATCATGATCTCATTCAGGGTCCATTAATGTCAGCTGTCCTCCTTTTGTTCACAGCCACTAGTAGGCCAGCAGGTTTTCTCCAGGCATGATTCAAAACAGGCCCTGAAAAGCAGGATGTCCCTGGGTGTTTGTTTCCTTCATCACAAGAGCTCTGCCAGGGTTGGACCTTGCTGAGCTGTCACAAGTGCGGTGTGGAGTTTCTGCTCCCTCCAGACTGTCCTTGGCTGGAATTTTTGAAGTCTGTCCCCACCAGTGGTGCAGCTAGTGGCACTGCTGAATGTGGCTGTTAAAGCCTAAGGTCGTGATTCCTGGATCTCCAGCTTCTTGGTCCTTTTGCTCTGCTGCAGTGAGGTGTTTTGTGGAGAGACCCTTCAGGGTGCTCGTGGCCCTTGGGTCTCTGGCAGTTTGGTCACCCTGATGACACGTTGGTCTGAGGAATACGTGCTCCCTGTTGGCTCACGTGCCTTCTGAGCCAGCTGCACACACAGGGCTTGGAGGGATTCCTCTCCAACCCTCTTCTCCCCCTCAAGGATGGGGTAGTGTCTTTTTCGCCCCTGCATCATACTTGACTTAGTTTCTCGGTAGGGTAAATTGAAGGTGAAGTACAAGCTGGTCCATAAAGCTTCCTCCCCCACCTCAGATAAGAAAGCTCATTAATACAGTAAAAAAAAAGGTCTCCATTGTTACATGAGAGCTCAAGGTCAGGCTGGTAGTAGTAACTCATATTGCTTCTAAGGTCAGCCTAAGCTTTCTCTTTCTGACAAGCCACGATAGATTGATCATGGGGGCCCTTACATTATTTTTTTTCTTCTGAAATAGGCTTTGCTTCTCCTGACCCTGTTAATGATGTTTGACTGAGGTCATCCCAGCAAACCCTGAATCCTTCCCATTACCTTCCAGAGGGCTTGCCTTTGTGCCAAAGCATTGTATGCTTGTTAGGAATTAAGCTTTCCTGATCTCTGCTGTAGCAAAGAAGCTGTCTTCATTGGAGAGTCGAGAAATATCTTGAATGCCATCTGTCAGTTAATGCTCTCATTAACACCTGAGTGACTCCCAACACCAAGCTGGTGCCTTTTTGCCAATTCAGAACTTAAAAGGTGCCAGCCCATAAGGTGAAATATCTTCAGTCCATAAAATTAATTCCATTATAAAACGTCTGTTCTGATATGACCTAGATTTTTGTTGTTGTTTCTTTTAACTAGAGAGATCACAGAGGCAAAGCCAGTTCTCTTGTGTGCTGTGAATTAGATGCACAAGAAGTCTATTTTCATTTGGTACTGAGAACCTCCTAAAAGCAACACTTGTCCTGGGTGGCTGAATGTATCCAAGTCCTTTTTAGCTTTAAAGCCTTTACCAGAGAGAAGTATCACCTCTATTATTTCCCTTGCTGGCTATGGTAATTCAGGAACTGTAAGAGTAATTACATTTACGTTTAAATGGTCTTTGGTAGAACAGCTGAGCTCTCCCAGTCTTGTTTTCCATGTTCCTCCCACATACAACTCTTGGGCAGGAATTGGAGGAAGTCTGTAGTTGTTCCTGCTCTCTGTCATCCTCTGGTTTTGTCAGGGTTCTTGGTTTTAATCTCAAGAACAATATACTGTCTGGGATTAGATGCAGGTCAGGCTTGCCTTTTTCCCAGCAGTTGAGCTCAAGAGCATGCCAGTATTTACTCTTCCATTGCATTTTGTAAATTAAATGAAACAAGAGACTTAAAACACTGTCAACATGACAGATATTCTAGCTAGTGGGTCCAGACAATTATTTGGCATCTAAACTTTCAGCAGGCTTATTCATGTGTGCCAGCAGTGCCCAAGCATCGCTGGTAAATTTTTGTCTCCGATATTTCAACTCCTTACCCTAATGTTTCCTTTAATCCAATATTTACTCCCATAGGATCAGAGATTTTGTGAGGGGTGGGTTTTAGGGGTTTTTTTTAAGAGATGTGGGGGGGGGGAGGGCTTGTAAAAAAATTGGCAGCAGTAGACCAGATAGGGCAATGTGCTGTGACAGTAATTCCACACTTGGGCCATGGCATGCTGCCTGCGGGAAGCGCAGATTGACATGGGGACTCTCTTACTGAATCAGTGTTTGGTTTAGCTTTTGTTTGTTTGGCTTGATTTTGTTTACAGTTTTCCAGCCAAGATTTGATTTACTTTGGAGTCTTTAAAACTAAAAGCACAAGTGACTCCAGGCCCTTTGGGCATGAGGATAAAAAAAATAAGCACGTGTGTCTGTACACATAATTCCAGCCCCAATTTGCTCAGAAGGAATTTCACGTTGAGTTTGCTCCTACAGGGTCCCTGTGGGGCTAGGGGGTCTCTAGGTGCAGCTGTTCCCTCCCAAGCCTGCACACCAGAAGCTCCAACCAAATTTTTCCATATACCCTGTCAACTCTGTGAAATTCTCACCCTCTCTTCCTGAGGTCTCCAAAGAAGCCCCTCTAGGAAGCCGGGCACAGTGTGAGCGCACTGGCCAAGCTTCTTTTTCTGACAGCAGAGCATGACCCCACGCGTTAAAAGCCCGGGCAATGGGAAGGGTGCCTCTCCTCTGAGCAGGGGAAAACACTGGGATCGCCAGGCAGGGGGAGGAGTCCTCAGCTCCCCTCTCTCTCCTGGAGCACAGAGAAACCTCCCTCTTTGGGAGGCAGCCGGGCAGCAGATGGCCGGGCTGCGGCGCTGAGCTGTCAGGGGTGTATCATTTCTCTGGCTGTTCTGGGCGCTGATACCCTTGGTGGAGAGGAGCCCCTCCCTCAACTTGCTCCATCTTCTTTATGCCCTGTTTTTTTTGCAGCTGCTACTAAAGATCACAGGCAACTTGAGCTGCAGCCTCAGTGGTACTCTTGTGGGTTGTCTGGCGCTGTTCCTCCCCTTTGACACGGATGTGCTAGGTCGTGTCCTTCCCTGTGCCCCAGATTTCCTTTTTTATATGCAACATACGATTAAAACCTTCAACCACAGTTGCAATTCAGCTTTGACCTCCTTTCTAATCTTTGCAAAAAAAGATAGGGACCTCTGACAACAACCCTGTGGTTTCAGAGCATAGCCAGGGATAAGATCAAGAATTGCACTGGGTTCTTGAAAAATCATCTGCATCCATGTGGGGTGTACCACATGGATATGCATGAACCATTCCACCACTGCCCCACTACAGCTATCCAAATTGCTTCGCACATCGGGGGGCAACTGCAAAGCAAGGGATGTTTTGACAAGTGAGGGAAACTTTATCTCAGTTTTGTGAAATATTAATGGCACTGGTCACGTTGGCATGGGAGAAGTTTTACAGTTGCAGAGTTCTTTGAGGTACTTTTTCCGATCTGTCGTAGTTGATTTCTGTAGTATTTTTCCTTGGTTAATGAGCTGTGTGGAAGCTGCTGGTGCTGTACATCAGGAAGTGGTTGAGATGTGGTGAGAGTCGTGGCCCATGGTCTCACAGTTTTTTTTGTAAATTCTTTCTAGAGCTCTCAATTTACTTTCAGAAGAGGGTTGGTTTTCCTTTGGATACATGCCCTGAGACAGAATGTGCCCATGTACCAGTTCAACCTCCTTGGGAACGCTCCAGTTTGTAGAGAAAAGGACATGACTGACCTAACACTGCCTCCACTGGTCGAGTGTTTTTCTCAGTGATGCTGAGAACCTCTGGAGAAGAGATACCTTTGTCTCCTTAGCTCAGTGATTTCCTTCCTGTCTTCTTCTTACAAAAGAGTTTTTGGAGGTTCTCAGCTGCAGCAGAGACTCTGTAGGACTTGCAAGTGTATTGCTGTCCTACTACTGAGCTTGAAAAAAGGATGTTTAACAGACTGTATCCAGGTCATTCCATTCCTGGATCCAGCCTCTCTGATTCTTAGATTTGACTTTTACAGGTAATTCTAAACAGTTATTCCTGGGCATTTCTGCTCTGCACAGGGAAGAACCCCAAGGGCAGGGTTCTCATAGATTGCTGTGCTCCCTGCAGATTTTCTTCTCCAAACCAAGGGAGCTGTTTCAGAAACTTTTTCAAAGGAAAATATAATAGAGATGGGATAAGTGAAACTAAGTGCAGGTGTGGCAGACAGGGTGAAGACGAGCACCCTACATTTGTCTGGAGAAAAGAGGTCAGTTCCCATTAAGAGGGAAAATATAAATTGGGTAAGATTGAGAGTGATTGGGAATGCCTTGAGACATCTGTTTCCCATCTCTGGTTCTCATTTCTATCCTTATTCAAAGCGACAAATGCACAGTAGCTGTCTTTGAAAATTGATGGGGATAGGAACTCAAAAGTACTCTTAAGAACAGAGCTTGTAATGCATTGAACACTGGGTGGATGGCGGAAATTTCTAGTGTTAGCCACTTATGTGAAAGCCAAACTAAAACAAAATTGGTTAAATCAACAGAGACAATCCCTAGGGGGAAGGGGAGTTACATAGGCAAAGATTTCAAATGATCTCCTGGAATTAAACAGCTTCCTGGATCAGTTTTCTTTGAGAGCAGCCAAAATGATAGAGCAAGATAAGTGAACTCATGCAAGTGGTAAAAGTATCTGTCTGATCCATGCCTTTCTTTTTTTTTAGGTAGAAAAAAAAATAGGAGCAGATAAAACCCTTTTACTTTTGTGGTTTCTTCCTGGCAATCCTTTTCATCCACTAGTTATTCAGGATCCTAGGGAAACTGCTTTTTCAGTCAATTTTATTGGAAATAGCCAGAACCTCTGTATCAGATTTGATGAAATGATCTTCTGCCTTGAGCTCTGACAAAGTTGAACTTGGGGGGCTGAAACTCAAATGCTGTCTGAGAGCTTGCAGTCATTTCCCTTCTGTTTCTGGACTAAGCATCCAAATACCACTGATGCTTTCCTGCTTCCAGGAGATGTTCTCGTCACTATTTCTGTTCTGGAAGACAATCAAAGCTGCCTTTCATCCTTTTTTTTTTTCTTCTTTGTTTTAATCTGATTGCTTCTGTAAATATCTGACATTTAAGGTGTGTGATCAAATAGCACTCTTAAAAAGTCTGTCAAGGGAATCTATTATTGCCCCCTTTCCCAAATCGAAGTCCTTGCTGGAAGTTAGGTCTTGAGGTATTTGAGAAAGACAGTGCGGGAATGCACAGCTACTTCAGGTAGGTGTACTGTGTACTGAATATCTCACTTTAAAAAAGGATATTTGCTGTAGTTTTTACCCTAAAATTACTACTTGAGGCAGTTCGTAAAAGTCAGTCATCCCTTTCTGACTGAACTTTGTCAGCGTAGGGGACTGTTTCAAGTTACATTTGTCTGATTGCTGGTATTAGGGGGGATGAAACTACAACATGTGGGAGCACTGATGCTTTGCTTGTGTCAGGCAGAAAGGAGCAAACCCCAGCTTGCAGAGGGCACAAGGTCCAGGTACGCTCAAGCATCTGTTGTTAAATACAACCAGAGGGCTGGCAACAGTCATGCGGTGAGGGGAGATATCTCTGGGAGGTCAGCTTGCATTTGACGTCAGAAAGAAGCAGGGTGGGAGCATCAACTTCTCTCCACTCAAGGAGGAAGGGAAATGCTGCCAGGTGGACATGGCTTGAGGCATCTGTTCCTTCATTCTCGCAGTCACTGTCCAGTCATGGTCCTTGCAAAGAAGTCCAGTCTTTACCAAATGCGCAAAGACCCCTGTCTAATAGCTAACTTCTTGTTGACTTCTAATGATCCTTCTTCAGCTGGATCACACTCCTCTACCTCTTTGTTAAAATATAATAGCTTTTGTAGAAGTTAGCAATTTCTCAGGGAAATGCAATTCTGTAGTGCTGGCGCCGTTCCATTAATCATATAGAGTAATCTGCTTGTGCCAAAAACCTATCAAGTGGAGCTGCCTTTTTGAGAGCTGGTGGGAATGTGTACCCAGTGGTGTTCTTGCTGGCATATGGACTTCCCGTGTGTGCAAGAATGGCTGGGGCATGGGGGGGTCCCCTTTTGCTGTGCTCAGAGTACACAGCTCAAGCAGGCTGAGCGAGCCTGGCAAGTCTCAGGACTCAAAGTCATATGGACAGATCTTCAGAAAGTTTTATATTTAGGGACACACGGCCTCCCCAGCCCTTTTTCATTCCCTCCTCTGAAATTTTGGGCATTCAGAATGAAGGCTTAAGTCTCATGAAAATATGGACAGGAGTTATTTTAGCCTTAAGCTCCAAGTTAAGTTATAGCCTTAAGCTCCAACAGTGGTCTTATACGTGTCAGGTGGGGACATTCACTCTCAGTGCTAGATGAGGGTGAGAAATATCTGCTTCCTTGGGTTATATAATGAACTGCTGGCAATGAAAGTACGACTTAATGTGACCCAGCTAGAAAATGAGAAAGATCATTTTAGGAGTAATGTTTATGAAGAGCTTGAGTGTTCAGTTTGATCATCTGGGAGAGTACAGAGTGGGGACTCCTCTGTACTGTGACTCCTTTTTGGGAGGTGCACTCCTGTTGGGGATGAGCCTTGCTGTGTGACGGGGTCCAAGCCACGTGTGTGAGATGGGCTGTGCTGATGTCCCGTCAGAGCCACCGATGGAGGAACAGGCAGAAAGCAGCAGCACCTTTGGGGATGGAGGGAGAGGAGACTGGGGCCCACAACAGGAGTATGGGAAGCATACAGCAGCAAAGTGGGGAGGAAGTGATCAGCTGTGCAAAGTCTCAAGGCACTGAACCAGGGAGTGGAAAACTTCTTTAGAAGTAGAGGGGAGCAGGGCTTGGCAGTGACAGGTGTGAGGGGCAAAGGGAAATCTGAAGAAAATGGTCTGCACATCAAATGGGAAGAGTTGGAAGGGGACCAGGCTCATAAACTTTGTTGCATCCTATTGTAGTAAAGGGTGGCTGTTGGTGCTAGCACAAGGCACTGCCCATTGGGAGAGAAAGGGGATGAGTTGCTACCGTGTTTGGCTCATTCTTTCAGCTTAGAAAGAAATAACAGTCTGTGTACAAAAAGCTGTCTGTGTGTAACATGAAATCCTGTGGTGTCGCAATGAGATTGCTGTGTTTTAGGAATGTGAATGACAGAGCTGCACCCAACCACAGCTGACAGCTTTCCTTCAGGTGCTGTCTCTGTGTTGTGTTTGTTGCAGTTGCCTGGTGCACCACGTGTTTCTGGACACTACAAGCAAACTACAGTAATTGTGTGTGACTTTTTCTTCCTTGGTTAGATCCCAGACGTTCCACAGCTACCTGGAGGACATCATCAACTACCGCTGGGAGCTGGAGGAAGGGAAGCCCAACCCTTTGCGGGAGTCCACTTTCCAGGAGCTGCCCCTGCGCACGCGGGTGGAGATCCTGCACCGCCTCTGTGACTACCGCCTCGATGCAGATGATGTCTTCGACCTCCTCAAGGTGCTTTGGGCAGCAGGGATGAGGGAAACCGTGTGGCCACAGGAGCTGGGCCAGATCAGAATCTACCTGGGATGAGAAGGGGTCACAATGGGCCAGCTGTTCCCTTTCCCCTCCCATGCCTTGCACTGGCTTGCTCAGGACTTGGGCCCTTGTCCTGCGTGGATGTATCCATGTAACACGGGAGTCGCAAAGTAAATTGGCTTCACTGGCTACTCCTTCTGCGAAGAGTGAATTTGGAGATGCTTTAATGGTAATGGCAGGGCTGTGAGAGCCGAGACTGCTGCCTTGCTGAGGGATGCTGTGAGATGAAAGGATGGGGATGAAGTATACTGGGGGAGCTGGGGGAGGGTAGAGGAGGGGAGAGGGGGAGGGAGCTTCTCAGGGCTGTGCGTGACTGTCGCCAGCACTCATTAGACCTTCCCTGTCAGGAGCACCAGAGATGAAATGTTAAAACGAGAGAGGCCATTCAAATTAGAGATGCCAATCTAAATCCCTCCCTGGACAGAGAGTGAACCGTCGCCTTCCCCCTGGAGTAACATTTTCCCAGCTCGGCCGGGAGGAGCAGCTGTACTGCTGCTGTGGCATGGTGGGAGGGGAAGGAGGGAGGGAGGGAGGTGTTTGCAGAGGGGTGTCATCATGTTTTGTGTGACAATGTGGCCGCTTTTCAACTTGTCACCGTCTGGCGGGGGGCTCCCGGTGGGCGCAGGGCTTGGACGCCGACAGCCTCCGCGTGGA
>VZRS01009382.1:341531-359419 GCA_013398055.1 Ifrita kowaldi
CCGCTGGGCGAGGACAGCAGCGGTGCCCTGTACTGGTACTTCTATGGCACGCGGATGTACAAGGAGGACCCGGTGCAGGGCAAAACCAACGGAGAGCTGGCTCCAGACAGGTAACAGCCCCCACACATCCCCCTCCCCGTGTCTGGGTGCACGGCCCAGCCAGCCCGGCTGGAGGGGGCTCCGCCTGACTGCTGTTGTGCCGGGGGGAGCGGGCAGGGGGGCCTGGAGAGGGGCAGCGCGGGCGGGACCGGAGTTGCCAAGCAGACTGGGAGCTGCCCCGCGCCGCGCTTTGTGTCGCAGCCTTTGTGGCACCGGGAGAGCCTGCTGTGGGAGCGATGCTGCCTGCCCCACCGCATTCCTGCCTGTCTGCCCCTCACCATTCCGTGCCGTGCCGGCGGCTCCCAGAGCAGGCTCCCAGCCAGTGGGAATCCCTCCTCTCTCTCCCCTCCCCGTCCTGGTGCTGCTCTGATTTAATCCCTCCTTTGGTAGGGTTCCTAGCAGCTGTTCCGATTTCCGTGCCCTTCTCCCATCCTGCCAGTCTCATTTCCCTTGCTCGGCAGATATTTCATGGTGGTTTTGCCATTTTTCAGGGGATGTGGGGGGCAGACAAACACCCCAAATGTTCCTGGGAAAACAGGCAAGAGACGAGGGCGACCTCCAAAGCGGAAAAAACTTCTGGAGGAAAATTTGCTGAGGTATGGAAGGGTTCTTCCTGCTACAGACGTAAAATACATACATTCCCAGAGGGAAGTATAATGTATTTCTGGGGTTCCCCCAATAAGTATGTATATACCATGCAGCCATAATTTCAATGCAGCTCAGAAGTGAAGCAAGCTCAGACTTGGTGGATGCTTTGATCACCGTCCAAAACAAATTCTGACTGAGCTGGAAGTTGGTGAAACAGTGGGCATCACTCTTCCAACCACCTCACTTCAAATGCAGTTCCACTGTGGAGTGCTAGGGAATTTGCTCCTGATAAAAAATACTTTCATTGTGTGTCTTGAAGCCAGAAATCCTGGCCACTTGAGTCCATATAGATTTTGGGATGCTTCCCATAAGAACTGAGATACCATACTTGCCAAACTTCAGCCTGCACCCTTCGCTTATAAAAATTTTACAAAGCTATGATAAATATATATATGTGAAAATGTATATCAAACGTGTGTTCTGCGGTGTTCTTTTCATGGTTTTGCTCTGCATTGAATAATCGTGGTGTTCCCTATTCTTCTCCTCAGAAACAGCAGCATTTTGGTGATGTGAAGTAATGTATTTACTGTATCACTCCTTCTCTTTCTTTTTTGGTAGGGAGAAGGCAGAAGAAAACTTGCTTATCCACGAGACTCAGATAAGAAATGGTAAAGAGATTTTGCTGTATCAGGGTTGATACCACCAGCTAATAAGGCTCTTAAATTATCAAAACCCAGAGAGATGCCTGAGAGACACCTCAGCTTTTCTCAGGAAAGAGTCTTTCTGCTGGTGGTTGGGGCCAAGTTTAAAAGGAGGGGTTTGTGTTACAGACTGCCTGGCAGCTGGGAGCCTGGGCACCTGCAGGCTTCCTGTTTTATCATGGCTGAGTTTGGGATGAAGAAACCTAACCTACTGGGATACACCAGAATGGGAGGGCTCACCTAAAAAGGCAGGCGGTGAATGGTCCTCAGTCTTCCAGGGGTGAGGTAAAAACACACCCCTCTTGTTAGCAGGTGTGTTTTTTCAGATGGGGGAGAGGCTGGAGTCAGTGATGCCAAGATAGGGAAGGAAGAATCTTTTTGATCCTCCTCACTTTTCCTTCCTCATGGCCAGTGGGTGGCTGAGAGTGGTAAATGATGTCTTGGGGGTTCCACCTAAGGGTTAACGAGGCAAAAAGCGAGTTAGCAACACCATGTGAAAGTGAGTTCAAGGGAGCTGGGACTCATTTGTCATACATGTGTATCCACTGGCTCCCACAAAACCCAGGGACTCAGCCTGCCTGTTGCCTCACAATAAAAGGCAAGGGTGGCATTGTCTTTCCCATGCCTCCTTCCCTTTGCCCTTTGTCTTCAGATTTCCTGGCGGCTCCTCCGGCTGCTCCGGAGCCAGGCGGCAGAGCCGGAGTGATGCGCGTGAGGCGCTGGGGGTTTTATCAGATCATTGTCTTCCAGCAAATTGTGTCACTTCAGCTGCAGAGTAATCTTCTGCTGGCACAAAGCAGTGCCTTAGTCCTGTTTGCTATTGAAATGAGTCGTCCGTAGGCAGCTGGCAAGGGAATGAGAAACAAGGGTACAGGCTTTGGGGCAGGATGCAGGTAAGCTCCCTGCTGCAGGTGGGCAAGGGATGGCTTTGAGTAGCCAGAGCAGCAGAACCAGCACATGGCTGGACCTTTGCTGTCCCGGTTAGCAGTCCCCAGGGCAGTCACTTGAGGGCAGGCTGAGCTCCAGGCTGGCCCGTGACCTGGGGCTAGCACACGCTCACTCTGTGCCACTGCCGCTGCGCCCGGGCACCTGAGAGAGGGCAGCTGCTGGAGGGAGCCTGCAGCTTTCCAGTCTTCCTAGGACAACCTGGCAGCTTGCATGTCAGAGCCACTCGCAGCTCAGATCCACGAAGAGGCCAGAGTCAGGATCAGGTTTTTCACCTCTTTATATTTTTCATTGTTAGTTTGCTTGAGAATGTGGTCAGAAGGTGCATGACATCTGCCAGTGGTGCTGATGACCATTGCTTTCTTTCCAGGAGCCAGTAGTTAGCCCTAGAAAAGTCTAGAGGGAGCTGAGAAATCCCTCAGCCTGAAGGTGTTTGATCCAAGGTTTTCCCCACTCCAAAAAAAAAAAAAAGGCCACAACCTTTTTTGCTTAGAGAGCATCCTGGGGCAAAAGCATACAAGTTGCAACCCATGAGGCTTCCCTGCTCTGTGTAAACATTTGTGGAGCAGGAACCACATTCCCCCTCTCCAGGTGGGTGTTCCAACCACAATGCAAGAGAGCCCTTCCTTTGCAATTAATATTCAAATGTTTCGCACAAGGTGGAACAGCTCTCAGAGTGTCTTGGTGGTTGGGACATGCTTCAGAGCGGTGGGTGATCTGCTTCCATCACCACTCTGGATCGAGCAGGCATGGGATGTGAACTTTTGGAACTTCCCCCTCATCTGGCAGCCCGATGAACCCTGTCCTTCGCTTCCTCTTCTGCTCTTTCAAGTGCCTGCAAACAAAATGTTTCATTTGCGAGGAATAGGAGGATTTTTTTCACTGCAGAAATGGTTTGCAGTGCTTTAAAAAAAAAAAAAGGCTTATTTCAAGTTACATTATTTCTTGATGACTTTATTCTGCTGCCAGACTAAATCAGACATTTGCATTTCCCTATGTCCTGCTCTGGCTGACAGCCTTCATTACAAGAAACAAATTAAATTCTTTTCCCCAGTCTGCCATAACTGGAATGTGGGCTTGCTACAGGGATGTCACACTACCTGTGTGTTGCCATGTGCCACCGTTATTTCTTCACCTGTGTGCTTCCTCTGTGTCTTGGCATCACTCTCAGTTGTGACTAGGGGAGGTAACAGTGCTTCTGGTGCATGAAGAGAGCTTTGGGTCTATAGCAAAGGGAATGTTTTCCATACCAGTGGTCATTGCCAGTGTCTTTTGCTTTTCCTGAGCCCTGAGGAGAGAAGGGAAGGGATTGAGAAGAGCTGTTAGTCATAACTGCTGTGGAGATAACATCCTTTCATGTTTTTGAAGGATCCCAAGGGCCTGGCCGTGGGACATGGTGGTTGCTGTGCCAGACGGAAGAGGAGTGGAGGCAGGTCACAGAGAGCTTCAGAGAGAGGACTTCCCTTAGAGAGAGGCAGCTCTACAAACTCTTGAGTGAAGACTTCCTGCCGGAGATCTGCAACATGATTGCACAGAAGGTGAGGAGACATGACATCCTGTTTACCTCTCTCTGACCGCTTCCAAGAGCGTGGACGCTTGCTGAGCAAAGGAGAGCTGAATCCAAGCAGCCTGCCACCCCGTTCTGCTCCCTGCACCTACAGCCTGCAAGCGTCACGGATGTGGGGGGGCTCTTGAGCTTGTGAATGGGGGGAGGACTCTTCCCCCGTGCTGTGGCAGGGCTGCAGTCGGTGCTCGAGGCTCTGGCTGGCGATGGCACGGCAGCGTAGGTAGGATGGCTGAAGGGGTGACTGTCTTCAGCCACGTTCTGTGTCCCTTTCCTGCTAGCAGGGGATCTCTGCGCTTTTGAACTGCTGCGATTTACAGCCTGGCTTTTCTATGCAAACTGCCCGTGATTCCACTTTTACTGCCATTTCTCTGCTGCCTCTGCTGAAGGGGCACTGGCTGCTTAGCTGTCCTAGCTGAGTCTGCTTTGAGCTGGTGTGTCAGAGCCCCAAAACTCTGAAGGGTGTTGTCCGTCAGCTGAATGTTTTCAGGTGGGACAGATCTGGAAAGGGATCCTTCGGCTAGATGACTTTGTAAAACAGGCTCTGCAGTCAGCGTGATGTTCTTGGATTGAGTTCAGTTTGCTTGTTTGCTGCCCTTGTAAAGCTAATAGGGATTTCATGGTCTCTTCTAGCCCTCAGAGTTTCTCCTGCCAGTGTCACCGATGTGCCCTAATTTCCTCCACTCTCTTTTTCCTTCCCTCAATTCTCAACCCTGTTTCAGGAGAAGCGTCTGCAGCGGACAGAGTTTTCTCCCAGGTGGATGTCTGACCATCAGCCCATCAAACCAATCAAGCAGGAGGTGAGGGGGGGTGCGAGGGGGAGGACGACGGAGGGAGGCGAGAGCAGATGCCTCCTGGGGGAAAAAATAAACCGCAGCATCGCTATTCAGTGGGAAGGAGTCGCTTGAAAGTGCTTGTGCTGAAAGAGAGATGGGTGGTAATGCCCGTCAAAGGCAGGCTGACACCCGGGGTTTCTATGGCGAGCAGGGAGGTGCTGCCCTCTGGATCGCAGAGGTAACCGGCCTCGCCGCAGAGCCCGCTGCAGCTGCATATGGAAATCTGCGCTCAGTCTGGGGAATTCCACTTCAATGAAAGTGCTGGCACATTCGAGGCAGTTCAAAGAAAAGTTGAAGAAGGATGAGAGGGCTAGAAGAACCGGCTTACAAAGGGAAATGACAGAAATTCAGCCAAGGGGAAAACGTGAGGCTGCAAACACATGAGGGTGCAGATAGCGCCGAGGGAGAGAATGACTGATGCAGCGTGGAGCTGAGCTAGGAGGGGGTCAGCTGGAAATGGAAGTTGCAATTTAGGCTGCTTAAAGAAATGCTTATCAAACTGCAGCCTTGTGGGCTCAAATGGTGCTTTCCGTGCCTCCTCACCCTCATCTCCTCTCCACCCCATCAGTGTAAAAACACTGCTGCTGCTTGCGGGTCTGTGCAGTGAACCAGACCCAGGGAAATGACTGGAGTTAAATATAACCTTTTTCTTTGGTCGGGGTTATTTTTAACGTAGATCAGTTTTCCGATCCAGTTCACCACACAGCCCCTAACAGTCACGCCGGCACAGCCGGGGACACGGGGCCGTGGAGATGGGGGGTCTTTGAACTGGCAACTGCTACCCAAAGCAATCGGTCAGACAACACAGGATTAGCTTCAGAGGAAAAAATTGTCTCGGTTCTATCGGGTTGTGGCATAATCTCTCACTGTAGATGGAATGGAAACACAGTTACCTGGTGTTTTGTCAAACCCTGGGAAATTAAGCTGCAGGGAATACGCCACGTGAGCCAGAGTCAGGGGTTCCCCAAAACAAAGGAGAAAGTACAGTTCCCCCTGCAATAAATGTAATTACTTAGAACAGATAAATAAAAGGAAGGAAGAACCTCTCGTCGTGCTGCAGATAAAAGCCTGCCAAGAGGAAAATTAAGACCCCAGCGATGGTCAGTTTGGGGCCAGAATTGCTCTCTGCAAAGCCCACCGTGCAGGAAGCACAGGGACACGTGTTTGTTCACAGGCAGCAGAAATCCCAGAGGAGGAGGGGAGTGGGAAACACATGGAGCCTGAATGATGCTAATCAGTACCGCAGGTGCTCCAGGTCTGTGGCGGCAGAGGGCTGTTAATTGCCGCCTGTGGGCCAGTGAAACGCTTCCAGCGAGCAGGGGGCCCTCCTGGCACCCGGGACACAGGGAGCCAGCCAGCGCCAGAGCGGTGATGCTCCCACTGCTCCCTAGCAGGATGTGGCAGTCATCCCTGCCGTGGGGGAGCCAGGGAAGGTGCCAGCGTGCCTGATGGCTTGGTGGCCAGCAGGCGAGCCTGGGGGAGAAAACCTCAGCCCGGTGCAGGTGACCCCTTTCTCCTGGCTGCTCCTTGAGTTCGAGATGTGACTGCTCCATGGGCTCCTGATCCTGCGGGGGATTTCTCAACAGGTGGTTCAGATTAGCTCCTCATTAAGAGCTGCCTGAGCAGCACCCTCATTAGGAGAGTGCTGCGGAAACCTGAGCAGGGAAGGTTTGGCCGATGAGGGGCCAGCGCACTCAGGGCACCCGCGCCTTCTGGCCTTCTGCCCCTGAAGTCTGATACCCACTGTCTGGAGAGCAAAGCTAAAGGCAGAAGTTTGGCCCTTCCAGAGTCCCAGGGCCAGGGGGCGGCGGTGATGTTGTGTCCTGGAGTGCTCTCTGCCGGAGGGAAGGAGGCAGTGATGCCTTGGTCACAGTGGTTTTTATCCTCCGAGCGGGAAGGAAGCTGGAGAAACGTCCTTTTGCCACCTGCGTGGTCAGGAAGGAAGTTTAACTTGTGTTTGGTTCTTGCTTTTATCGTTCCAATGAGCGTCTGCTTCCACCCATCCAGTAGGAGTTTGCTGGTTCATGTTTGCGTGTTTTTTTAACCCTGAGTTGAGCACATTCATCCCCTGTGGGCTTAGGTGGGACACTGGCAGAGGGTGCCTCTGAAAATCAGGTTGGTTCTGTGTCTGAAGTGTCTCAAAGAGCCCGTGCAGCACTGTTGCTGCCCTGCAAGTGCTGCAGGGAGTTACCGCAGTTGTGGGTGTCTACTGCAGTCCTTGGGGCTCACTATGCTGAGTTTGTGATTTCTGCTTTTCCCTTTTCTCTGCTTTCTAGACCTGGTAGGATGACACCCTCTCCTTCATTTAAAAGTGTCACCTTGCTTTGTTGATGCCCTATTTGTGGTGGGTTGATCTGGAGCGTGCTGTGGATCCTGTGTCGTGCCATTAAAGCACAGGGTGCTGAATGTGCCCTGCAGGCTTGGAGAGGTCCTGGTGTGAGCACTGCAGCTTGGACGTTGTGTTCCTGTTTCCACAGGAGATGAATGGTGGAAGTTGTATTAATCCAGGGAAAGGGAAGGTCTCACCTGTGTACCAACAATCAAAAGAAATCAACGTGTCATGCCAGGCTGGCTTAGATCTACTGGCTGGAGAATGTAAAGGCTGATGGTCACATCCTCATTAAAATATCTTGGCATACCAAGTTTGGTGGCTGGTTCCTACTCACCTCTTTCTTGTACTGCAGAACCTGACTCTTTTGGTTCCTATTGCAATTTAAAGGTTTATCAAGAAGGTTGGAGTAAAACTGTGTGAAAGTGGTCGGCATCAGTTCTGAAAGGAAGTTGTTTGCAGCTCATGAGTAGCAAATCAGATGGTAGAGCTTTTGAGAAAAGGATATAAAAAGAATCAAGTGTGGAAATGTAGAACCCAATTCTCTAGGTTCTTGACCTCTTGTGCTTGTTATAGTACAATCCTGGGCATCCTGGTGTTTGGATATTGATCAGGGAGGAAAGGCCTGAGAGACAACTGGAATAATCATTCCAGGGAGCTGAGAGGATTGCTTTATAAGAAAACATTTAATCTAACTGTAGAAATGGGTGAGTGTTGTGTAAGTGTCTGAGGAAGTCCATAAGGTAAAGGTTGGAATGTGCCTGAAGAAGAGGGGAATTTATGTTCACCCAGAAGAGGGTAACTGGGAATGATTGGATGGAGTGAGGGGTTGAGAAACAAACTTCAGACTGATTGTGAGGAGAAGCTGCCTAATCTCAGGGCATCTGAACTCACAGAATGATTTCCCTAGGAAAGAGATAGAAGAGTAAAGTGATAGCATTTTGACAAAGATATAAAATGGAAAAGAAGATAGGCAGAGTTCCCTCATGGCAAGATGAAGCTCTGGGTTTCACCTTAAAGGATCAGCACAGAATAGGTGTTTCCTGTTGCCTGATCTGTCCCTAAATGCAGGATGTGGTCCTAATTTTGTCAAGAGTCCCATCACCCTCTCTTGGATACTTCTCTGTGACTGCTGGTGGTTGAAGCATAATTCTCTTAATGTATTGCTGCCTCTGGAGACAAGGAGATGATGCGTGGTGCTCATCTACAGAGAACTGCAGTGGGAGGTTGTAGGGCAGCACAGGGCTGTGTAGGGGAAGGAGAGGCAGAGGGGGAATGAATGTGCAGTGAAACCAGACAACATTTCTAGGCGTTCATCAAAACACCCCCAGGTTCCATTCCTGGGCAATGAAACAAGGACAAAATAGTAATCGTGGTGCCAGAATTTTATTTTTTTTTCCTGGGGATTAATAGTGGGCCTGGAGAAGTTGATGGTCTGAGCAGCAGCCAACGGACCCCGGCTGATTGTTAATCCTCAGGAAATTCCTTCTGCCTAAGTGGTGGTTGCTGGTTATTCCCTGAAAATGAAGTTGGAGCAAACTGTGTGTACATTGTTCTTTTCTGGTTGATATTCCCTGCTGATAAGGCACACATATCTTGGTCACAGGGGTTGGAGTGGCTGGTGGATGACTGATACATTTGTCTTATAATTAAATTAAGGTAATATAATTCCACACTTCCATATACATACCTCATACTTTATTGGAGAAATAGGAGCAGGCAGTCCCTGGTCTGGGAAGCTTGCAGTCTTAAGCAGGATCAAACACAGCCTTTCAGCCTGCTGGCAGTGGGGAGGTGAGAAAGTGGGGCAATAAAGAGCCAGGTGTCCTTGAATGAGAGAACTGGTTTTAGGACCCAGCAGGAAGACTGTCCAAACAAACAAACGAGAGCCAGTTTGGGGAAGATTAGCACACAGAAATTTTGAACAGGAAAGGAAAACATTCCTAATGATACCTTGATGCAATGCTGTACCAGACGCTTTCCTTATTGAAGTATTCTGTGTTTTGCAGCAGAGACAGGTTTGGCAAAGTAGTCCTTTCTTCTCACACTTGCACTCAGAGCTCTGCTAGCTGGAAGAGGTAGAGGTGTTGTGTAAGGGTGTCAACAGCCTGAATCCTTTGCCCAGAAGGGAAGAGAAATGCACACGGTGCATCCCTGACAGAATGGCAGCTTGTCTAACCCATCGCTTCTCCTTCCATTGTCCTTGTATCCGTAGGACTTCATTGCTTGACAAATTACTTCCCTTTCCATGTTGCTTTTCATCTAGGAAATCATTCACACATATCCTTTTTTTCCCCCCCTTTTTTTTTCCTCCCAGTCATTCATTGTAGGTGTGCTTTAATACTTCCTCAAAGTAAACCTGCCTCTGCTCAGCTTTCAAAAAGCGAGTGCATTACAGTTTTTGGTGCATCGTTCTGTTACAGGTAAACCCAAATGTGCTGAGCTCCATGGAGAAGCAGAGGCGCAGAGAGGAAGAGGAGGAGCGCCAGATCCTCATAGCAGTGCAGAAGAGGGAGCAGGAACAGCTGCTAAAGGAGGAGAGGAAGAGGGAGATGGAGGAGAAGGTCAAAGCAGTGGAAGGTAATGTGCAGCCAGTGTGAAGCAGGAGTGGAAGCTTTCAAAGCCAAGACTGAGATCTTGAATTAAAGTCTTGCATTTGCATTCCTCCCCTGCCAGGCTTGCTAATGAGAATCTTTTCTTGCACTTGCCTCTGTTAAATTGGTTTGACTGTAGCTTCTTTTCCTTCATCTATCCTCTCGGTGTTGGTTGCTGTTCTCTAGGGCACCTTTCAACTGTGTCATCTTCAAATCCCGCTCATTTTCTTCCTTGCTCCAGCTGTCCATTTTTTTCCCCTGCTATTCATGTTGTCTCTTGGTTCTGTCTCCCCACTTGCCTCCTCATGATTTCTCTGTGTGCAGGATTAGCTGGCTTTGCTCTCACTGAATAGCATTTGGTTCTTTTGGCCCATTGCATGATGAGAGAAGAATTCCCTTTGAGGAGAAAGGGAATGGGATAACATGGGAGTAGCAAGAGTAGTATTTTATACTGCTACTGGCCTTATCAATTGGAGAACTAAAGATGAAGGGACCAGGCTGCACAGAGCACCAGAGGTGGCAATTTCAGGTGTTGGTCTAAAATGTTTGTGGTTATGAATTGAATGCTGATTTGAACTGTTCTGCAACAGACAGCCATGTTGTGTTTAATACATCAGATCAAGGCACAGACAGCAGACAGTCAGCCAGTGCCTGTAGCCTGTGGGGTCAGAGCAATTTCTGACCACCTTATTTCTCTCTGTTGGCCTCCCTTATGGGGGATTCCCTTAGCTGCTGCCTTAGCCACAGTGACTGGCTGGGCTGTTGTAGTTCTAGGGAAAGGCTGAACATCCTCAGAAAACTGTGGCAATGTGTGGCAGTATCAGTATCATGAGTCCCAAAGTGGATAAAGAATCAGAAAAGGAAAAAAAAGATGAAGTTCATGCAAACCTTGTAAACTTTCCAAAATGAAACAGTTTGCTACCAGATGTTTGGTAGGAGGCCAGATGTTATCTAAGAATAGCTTCTTTTACCTGCTTACCTTTCTAACCTTTAAAAAATCCAATTACTTCCTTGGCCTTCGTGTATTCCTGGTTGCTAGCCCTAGCTAATAAGGTGCTTTGAACTGAGACTCATCCAGCTTCCATATCTGCCACAGATACCTGTTTCCCTTGGCAAATTGCATATTCTCAGTGGTTTAATGCTTCATCTCTGTAGACAAAATTAGTCTTGAAGTTCCACAAGAGCTGCAAAGATAAATGTTCCTGTAAAATGGTTTTGTTTTGGTATAAGCCACTTCCTTTTCTGGGTAAATGGCAATCATTACGTCATCTGATTCAAAGGCACCAGAGCCACTCAAAGAAACTGGCATGGGGTTGAGCAGTAGCCTCTTTTAAGCCAAGTTAGCATACATTCCTGCTTTTATTGGCAGAGATGCTTTTACTTTGTTTTGTGCAGTTTCTTTCAGTTTAGTTTAAGCTCTTCCCTAGTCCATTTAGGCTTAGTCAGGAGAAGCCTCCTTTTAAGCTGGTGCAAAAGCTGTTAGCAAAGGTTATGTTGACTTGTTCCATTAAATCACTACAGTATTTTTATCCCTAGAACCAGCAGCTATCCAGGTAAAACTAGCTTCTTAATGATCTTTCCTTAGTGCCAAGCACACCCACCACTAGCATTTGCTGTCATGACAGTTCTTATGATGGAGAGGAAGTGATTTGAAAATGATGGCATTTGTTTTACTTGGTTCAGACTTGTTAAAATAGGACATCCATCAACAGAAGTTTTAGGGCAACATTTTTCTTCTAATTTTCAGTCTGTTTGGAATATAATATTAATTTTATGTGGCCTTCTGTAGAGGAGGGATGTGAAATACAGGGTGAAATATCTGCTCTCTTATGAATTTCACCTTCTTCTCAGTTTTGGATGGTATTCCTGTTTTCACATTGCATTCCGGTTCCCAGCCTGAGATTGCACTTCCCCCAACTCCAACACACCCCCCAGGTAGCAAGTTTCCTGCTGGGCCCATCTGTACTCTCCTGAATTTATAAGTTAAGGCAGCCTTTCTAGATTTCTACCACAACGACAGCTTAGAGTTTCCCAGTTCTCTTTCCAGATGCTGCTTCAACATAATCTCTCACGTATATGGCTTTCTAGAAGGTCGAGGTACCTTTTAGGGCATTATTTAGATTTTGAAAGCTGCTGGGTAGGACTTGATCCAGGCCAACAGTAGGAGAATGAGCTCTGCCAGTGATCTTGAACACTATGTTAATCACTAGCTGTGGTAGAGGCTCCTGCTATTAATCTTAACTGAGATCCACTGCCAGGGTAGCACTCCTTGATTCCTGTCACTTTACCAGGTCAGATCCTTGGCACATGTTGGTGGATTTCTAAAATCTACACAGTCTTTACCTCTTGGCTGCTGTTGTCACGAGATTTTCCATTTGCTGCCCAAATAATCACGTCGTGTTCTCCTCAGCTTTCTCACTTAGGCATCCATTGCAATGCCATCTAAGGATTGCTCATTTTATGAAAGAAGCATGAATTCTGAGCAGTGCTTGGGCAGACTCAGATATTCTCTATTACCTGCAATTGGGTGTTGGACTTCTGGTCATGCAGTGTTATAACAGATGCTGTTAGATTCCGCAGGACACCTTAGATGCGAGTCCTATACTCCCAACTCCAGTGCTAACCTGAGTCTTCTAACAGGAAATTCAGGCTTTATTTTACCAGTCTTTGACATATCTGGCCATGGATGTCCCTACAAACACCTTGTAGCTATTCCTACTTTTCTTGTGCTCTCAAGCCCCATCCCAGATTTGTTTTTGACTGACAGAGTAGGACAGTAAATAAATATTTTTCCACCAGAGCTGGTACTTCTCAAGTAGTTGGCATTTTCCAAAGGCAGAGCCTCTGCTAGAGGGTGTTAGGCAAGTCACTCTCATCTTTCTTTCATTCTGGATGTTCCCTGATGCGGCCTGTTCCTGTGACATCTCCCCCTGAACATTACTTTCACAGAATTCTGCTCCTACAGAAGGTTGGTCCAACCGCAGGTGTTTTGCAAGTCAAATGAATTCAGATTTCCTATAAGAAAAAGGAAATGAGGTTCATGAGAGCCCATAAACTTTCTATTATGAAGCAATCTGTTAGCCAGCTGTCTGGTTGCAAACCACAGGTTATATTACCAGCATTGCTTCTTCCTGTGTCTCACCTCTTTAAACGAAAGCTGTCCCAGTGGCCCTCGTGTGTGGCAGCTTGCTCACTCTGGCTGCTGGCCATGAAGACCTACCTGAGCAACCTTCCCAAAGCCAGCCATGGAGGATAGTAATGACCCCAGTTACTCATTGCCACTCAGCTGGTAGAACTTCCCTCAGCACTGCTCTTCATCCCATTCTGTGCAAAGCCAGCTGCCTCAAAGTTCACCTGCCCGAGGTGAAGCCCCTAAAGGAAGATAACAACAAGCCAGCTCTTTCCATAGTGCTCAGCTGTGCCTAGGGCTGAGTGTTGAACTTCCCTCTTTGTACTACACCACTTCTGGAAGCTGCCTAAGGGAGCATCTGTGTCACAGTGGTGCTTCAAAACTGGTGATTGTAACCAGGGGAGGATGATGAGGCGTGTTGATGGTGCACCGCATGCTCACCTCACCTGCTCCTGTGCTGTTGCTGCTTTTGCTGAAAGAACAAGACCATCTCACTGGAGTTCTTGAGAGCTGCAGGAGCACCTTCTGTTTCCCTGCAAGATGTGGGCAAGGAGTGCTGAATGGTTTTTTATCTCTTCCCACTACAGAACGGGCCAGGAGGAGGAAACTTCGTGAAGAGCGGGCCTGGCTGCTGGCGCAGGGGAAGGAGCTCCCCCCTGAGCTTTCCCACTTGGATCCCAGTTCCCCTACCAGGGAAGAGCGAAGGACCAAGGATATGTGAGTATACAATGGGGCACTGCAGCACACAAGTGTGTTGAAGCTGTGAGTATGGCAAGGAGAGGAGTGTGATCCTTCACAGGAATGCAGTGGGAGAAGTGAGGTTGGAGAACAGTGAGAGGAGTACGCTGAGAAACGTCTGGGTTTGGTCCATATGAGAGGAGTGTTTGTGATGAGGCCTATTTGCCAGCATTATGGCACTGCATGGGTGGAAGACAAGATGAAGTACAGAGCACGTCTTATCTGTCCTCAGTCTGCATATTCACTGTGGTGCTTCCCATTACAGCTTTGAACTGGACGACGAGTTCACGGCCATGTACAAAGGTTAGTCCCACCCCAGCTTTCCCCCTTTGCATGGCTTCCTCAAAGTGAAATACTTCTGTGTGTGTGTGTGTGTGTGTGTGTGTGTGTAACCATTCACCTTTCTCTTGCTACTGCCAGTTCTGGATGTGGTGAAGGCTCACAAGGACTCTTGGCCCTTCTTGGAGCCCGTTGATGAATCGTATGCTCCCAACTACTACCAGATCATTAAGGTATGGAAAGTGGCCCAGCCATCTTGACCGATGCACTTTGTTGACTGGCACGCAGTTTTTTGGAAGTGTTTGGAAGTTTTGTGGGCGGTGTTACTCTCACAGTCAAACTCCATGATTCTGGCAGTCCCTTCTAGCCTTACAAGTGAAGAAAAGCAAAGATGGATGGCTGCCTCTCTGGAGAGCATCCTCTGCTGCCCATGCCCTCTCTGAGTGCAGCTTTGTAAGCCCCACTGTGCTTGCTGTATCTGAAGGGAAGTTCGGTTGTGTTCCAGGCCCCCATGGATATCTCTAGCATGGAGAAGAAGCTGAATGGAGGTCAGTACTGCACCAAGGAAGAATTTGTGGGTGATATGAAGACCATGTTCAGGAACTGTCTTAAGTACAACGGTGAAGGCAGTGGTAAGAGCAGCAAGATGCTAAATTTGTCTATTTGCAGTGCTCAGCCAAAGCAATCAGTGCCCTCTTCCTCCTCACCAGTACTTGATTTGTGCTTCTTCTCTTTCAGAATATTTTTGGGAGACCAGATGGAAGGGTAGTAGCTACTGAGACCTGCATTTTAGTGAGGCTTTTAGCACAGTTTGGTCATGCCGAATTGGGGCATGGCATACTAAGGGCTGCTGTGTTGGTAGATGGTGAAGGCAGAACATACAAAGAGAGGAGAGTCTGTTTCTGAGCTAATTCCTTCATGTGCTTATGTGTGCCCATGCGCCCCTTTTTCTCATAGTAACTAATACAGACTTTGAAAAGCATTGGAGTCTGGTTAACTCCCAGGGTTTGTTGAGTACCACAGGAAAGTGGGGAGTGAACCAGGCCTGTCCTTTGCATGGAAAATGTAGTTTTAGGTTCCTTGGCTATTGAAGGAACAACATGAGTGTGCAAATGGGAAATCCTGAATTTAATTGCCATGCCAGTTAAAATTCTATGTGTTGCTTGGATAAGAAATCAGTTCCCATGTGGTGGGTCTTCACTGTAGACTGTCTCACCAGCAACACCTGGTGAGAAAGGGAAAACAACATTAAGAACAAATCAGCTTGTTGCTGTTGGCTGCAAGAAAAAGTGTACCTGCACTGCCACTGGGAGAGCTCTGTTCCCGAAGGAACTTCAGGGTTAGTTTAGTGGAAACAACTGGAAAGTCACTTGCTTCAAGGCCTTGTCACCAACACCTCTCACGTCTTTTCCTTCTTATCCACTCAACAAAAAGTAAAAGCTCATCTCAGCAGAACTGTCCAGTGGAAATGATGCAGTGGGGACACTGGTGCTGGCAATAGCTTTCGTGTCAGGGTCAGCAAGCGCTTTGGAAACTACATGGAAAAATGTGTTTGCTGACTTTCCTCTGTCTGGTGGCCCGCAGCAGAGATTTGAACGAGTCCAAGAAAAGCCTCTGAATGTAATCAAATAGCATTGCTGGAAGTTCACATTTCTTCTCTCAGCACTCTTGCTGGCTAACTGTGCAGGTCACACATCTCTGTGAGCAGAGGTGGTGCTCCTCCTAATGTAATTCTTGGCGCTAGGCTGGAGCACGGAGTTAATGCTGACTCTGCAGGCCCTGCTGCCAGTGGTACTTTGTCATGGCTGTGTGCCTGTCCTCTGGTGGGCTTACTGAACAGAACTAATGCCGTGTTGCTTATGGAGTTTAGGAACCAAAGCCAACTAGTTAGAAACAAAAGTCTTCCTCGGAGAAACTTGGCAGAGGGGAGATGATTTATCTGATGTTGCATAATTGTTTCTCTCTGTGAGGCTCTGACGTTCTTGGGGGTTTTTGACTGCAGAATATACAAAGATGGCTTACAACTTGGAGAGGTGTTTCCACCGAGCAATGATGAAGCACTTCCCTGGGGAAGATGGAGACACGGATGAGGAGTTTTGGATCAGAGAGGACGGGAGACGAGAGAAGAGGAGCCGGCGGACTGGCCGCTCCGGCACAGGCAGTGTCTGGACTCGGTCACGAGACCCAGATGGGCATGGCAAGAGGCAGCAACGCCTGGAAAATGGAGGAAAACCTCCACCATATCGAGCTACTTCCAGGGCTCCTGCTTCTTCCTCCTCTTCCTCTTCCTCCTCCTTCTCATCGTCCTCTGTAGATGACCCAAGTGGCAACTCGATGCAGACTACTCGAGAAGTGGGCCCTTCCAATGGGCGAGGCTTCCCCCGCTCCCTGCAGTACGGCGGCATGCCCAGCCCTGTGCCACATCCTGGACAGATGGTAAGGAACAGGTCCTGCTGTCCTTTGCCCATCAGGCCGAGGGAAGGAGGGAAAGGGGAATGAAACTTCCTGCCATGAAATCCTTAGTGCGTGTCAGGAACCTTTTCCCAGAGAGAAAGGGTCAGAGCTATGGTTCCTCCTAGTGAAACTTTTCAGCCCTTAGATTTAAACTGGTACAATTTAAGTCTTTGCCACACTAGGTGGGAGCAATCTCCTAATGTTTCCCATGGCTGGCATGTCCCAGTGTAGGCTTGCACAAACTGGTTCCCCCAGTTCTCTTCTGTCCTTGGAGAGTTACCCCAGTGTGCATGGAAAGCTGTCACAGTTCTTCCCTTACCCCCCGGTTTATGAAGCTGAACAAGCTGGTCTTCTTTTGTCTCAATTGTTTACAGATGCCTGGTAACTTCGTGCCATCTGTGTACCACTGCATTTCGTGCCTTGAGTATTTATGAAAGCAGTAAACTCAATCAAACAAAGGCCACCCTGGACTGCAGCAGTGACCTATCTTTAGCCCAGCGTTTCTTCTCTGAATGCCACCTGTTCTGCCTCCCTTCTGAGCTGTTCCTCACCCATCCTTCACTACCTTTTCCATTTTAGCCAGTGATGGCTTGTGGTGTGATCTATCTGCTGTTCCGCTGATATCTAGGCTATCCCTTGCCCTTTTAGCTAGAGAACAAACAAAATTTTTAGACTGATTCTTGTGCTGCAGACAGTGGGAGGCGGTAGAAGAGCTGGAGGCATTGAGTATTTTGAAGGAAATCCAGCACATTCTCTGTTGCCTTCCTGCTTCCATATTCTTGTGGCCCATTCCTCTTCTTGAAGCAAACCACTGCCCCCTCCAGCCTTCTTGCTTGCTCCCCGGTACGTGGGTGGCAAGTGAGTGTATTGCAGCCTTAAGTGCAGGGGTGAGTGGCTGAGGTGTGAAAGAGTGGCTTTGATAAGAAGCCTTATAGAAGAGAGTGTCAGTCTGGCTCCTCATCCCTGTGGTTACTCCAGCCTTGCCTTCCCCTCACCTGCAGTAGTTCTGCTGTTTCTGTGCGCTTCACAAATTGTTTTATTTCTCCCCCCTGCACCCCTCCCCATCCCTCAGAGACCGGCGGTGCCAGGAACGTTTGGTCCTTTGCGTGGATCCGATCCCACAAAGCTGTACGGCTCTCCGCGAGTGCCTGAGCCCCATCCCGGAGAGCCGCTGCAGCAGCACCAGCACTTTGCCATGCAGGTACGACCCTCCTGCCACGGGTGCAGCCCCCCAGGCCCCGCGGGCGTGGCGGCTGTCCCTGAGACCCCCTTCTCTCTCCGCAGCCGGCCGTGGGACTGAGCGAGCACCGCGGGCACCGGCTGGGCACTCCGGAGAAGCAGGCGTGCGCGGCACCGGCCCACGTGGCCGGGCTGGGCCCCCGGCCGGGCTCCCTGCAGCTGGGGCGCGTGGGCGGCCCCCCGCCCGACGCCGTCTACCCGCCGGCCCAGTTCCAGCAGGGCTTCCTCCCGCCACGGCACAACGGGCCCCCCGTGAAGCCGCCGGAGGGCTCGGAGGTCCCCCCAGGACACATGTACCGGCCCTACAAGTACCTGAACCGCGCACATCCGGCCCTGTGGAACGGCAGCCACGGCCCCGCCGGCCAGGCCGCCATGGGGCCGGAGGAGGAGGC
>VZRS01009383.1:1672-66340 GCA_013398055.1 Ifrita kowaldi
CCATGGACACCCATCCATGGGACAGTCTGTGATCACGGACACTGACCCATGGGACAGTCTTTGGCCACGGACACTTGGCCATGGGGCTATGTCCCCTCTCTCCTCTCCTCTGGCCGCCCTTGCCCTGTCAGTGCCGTAGGGCTGCTCACTTGATCCAAGCTTTTCCTTTTGTTCTCCGCATCTGGCTGAGGCAGGAACGCTGCCAGGGCTGGAGGGGAAGGGTGGGATGTGGGCGAGGGGGCTGAGTGCTCAGGAGAGCGACGGGAGTGTCTGTGCTGGGACAGGGATCTGGCAGGAGAGGGACACGGAGCAGCAGCTGCCTCAGCCAAGCTGTGGCATTTCCTAGGAACTCCACAGCCTCGTCCAAGCCACTTCCCACCCCCTCCTGCCTCTCCTTCTGCTTTTATCTGGGTCTGCAAACTGACAGGGAGATGGGCTGCGCCTCAGAGCGCTGCACCAGCACCTGCCCAGCCAGACGTGACTGGGATTCAGCAGTGTCCAGCTGAATCCAGCCCTGGGAATGGACCCTTTGGCAGTGTCCAGCTAAATCCAGCCTCGGGAAGGACAGACCCTTCTCCTGGGACACTGCAGCATTTCTCTTTTCTCTGACCAGCTCACTCTCCAGCCCCATCCCAGCAGGACTCGGACCAGGAGGAAGCTTTTTCCTCAGTTCCATTCCAGCCCTGCTCTCCGCGGTTCCAGCTGCTAAGGGAGAAGCTCTCACACGGCACAGCCAAGAGGGAATTCAGGCCAGGGAAGGGGTCCCAGGGCAGTGCATGCCCTCCACAGGACCCAGGAGATCTCTCTTTAACAGAGGAAGATGGAGAGCATTTTTCTGAAGCAAAGATGAAAAATGTTTCTGTTTCTCTTGGTTTCCTATCAAGCTGGAATTAATACCTGGAAAAATATCAACATTTTAAGATCATAAAACACTGGGACTGGCTTCTTTTGCCTGGTTTAAAGAGAGGCCCTGGAAAAGATATGATCCTTAATGTTGTTTTGTATGGGTCATTAGTAATTCAGACTTTCCATAAACAAAATCCTGATTTACCCTGTTGTTATGAGAAGGAGGAGAGAGAAATAAAAAGAAATATAGAAATAGAGAAGGAAAGAGAAGAAGGAAAAAGGGGGGGGGAAGGGAAGGAAATTTAATAAACAACTTGTGATTTGATACCTAATTCTCACTCAAGCATGCACAAAAACTTGTAGGAGGTACTGGAAAATGAGTAACCTTCCCACCAGCCTTTTGTCATTTGGGGTCAGCACTGGTTCTGGGGCTCACAGGGGGTTTGCTGTTCTGAGCCCCTGCCAGGGTAACCCCCAGTTCCCAGGCGGATTCTGTGACAGGGTAGGATCCTGTGAGCTTGAAACATCCCTGCTTGCAAACCTGAGCTGGCAGCCTGCTGCCTTCTAAACCACACAGAGGGGTCTGGAGACAGTTTTAGGAAGCTGTTAAACTCTCTTCTGGGCTTTGTTAGGCAGCCTGGGCTCAGCCTGAGCGTGCCTGGTACTGCCAGGAATGCTGCAGCAAAGCTCGGTGGTCACCCAGCCACCTCCGTGCCTGTTACTCACCAAACCAGCATCAGATCCGTCTCCTTTCGTGATAAAACATCACCACACCGAGACCATTCCCATCTGTGTCTCATTCCTAAGGCCAGAGCCTGGATCCCAGCCTTGCTCATAGAACCTGCCATTCCCAAGGCAGCCCTGCCACCTTGGCCACTCAAATAAAAAATTGGAGACTTGAGCTATTTTCTCCCAAATTAAGAGGAAGCCTTGCATTGATAAGACCATCACTCTAATGGGGTTCTGAGGACCTGATCTCTCATTGCAGAGGCAGCACTGAGAACTGGGGGCTCTTATGGTTTACCTTAAAAGATTTCGTGAAAAGCACTGCAGGGTGAGAAAGTTTGGAGCAAGATCCAGTCTTCTATCAGGTCTCAGTACTACAAACCATCCTAGATCTGACTTTTTAACTCCCAGGAACAGACTGGTACAAAATGGGGTTTCCTTCTGAAGCCAGTGAGGAGGTGGGATTTGCCCCAAAGGAGAAGGAGAAACATCAAAACTAGTGACAAGTGCCATTACACCGAACTCCAGCTTCACCAGGGGCAGTTTCCTCCACTGCAGACAAGCACCCTGCCTAAATTCAGCAGGAAAAATCAGCACAAAACCCACCTTTCTTCGATGCCTTGACATGGTTTGGTCTATCCAGATGTTAAAGCAATGGTTTATATTTGTATTTATATACAATCCTGTTCTCTTCAAGCAACCCGAAAGCTGGACTTATTGAAGAAAAGAGGAAACTAAGCATACTGAAGAATTTAAAATCATTAAATAAATAAGAGCTTATTTCGAGCATATATAAATATATATGTGTGTGTATAATGTCCATAGCTATGCAGATGGGACTCTGCATCTCAGGGCCCACAGCACAGAGTGGTTCTGCCAGTTCAGCCTCCACTGAAATCTCACTCCTGAGTTTACTCATCACTTCTCATCTGTGCCCAGCTCCCCGGACCCACCACAACCCCAATAACACCCTGATAACACCCCCTGCTCTGCCAGCTGCTGGGGCTTGACATCTCTGACCACGCCATGAAGGACTGACCCAGCTGGGGGAACCACTGAAGAGGAAACAATCGCAGCAAATCCTCCGAAGAGAAGTGAAACAAGACGATACAGGCTGCTGCCTTGCCAAACTCGAGCGTGGGAATGAGCTTAATGGTCCCAGACTCTGGCTCGTGCCAGAGTTCAGGAGCGTGGCTCTCCCAGGGATGAGTGGGCATGGGAATGTCAGCAGCAGCCCTGATGGCTTTTACAGGAGCTGCTCTTGGCTCATTCCTGCTGTGGGATGGGTGTCATTTCCAGGAAGATCTGGTCGCTCTTCCTGCTGCCTTGCTGGAAAGAGGTAGTTCAGGCTTGGAGAAACTCTGAGTGACACATCAGGGACACACCTCAGCCAGGCTGGAACTTTTCATCTGGGGGCTGAATAACAAAACCTACTGGGTATGAGGAGGAGAGAGAAAAACTCAAATGAAAAATGGAGCGCATTCTTTTGGCAGCGGCAACTGGAACAACTCATCAAGGGCAGTGGTAAACACCCCTCTGGAGAGGAGGAGCGAGCCTCAGCCTCCAGAAACCAGGGACCTGAGCAGGATCTCCCTGCCTGCAGCTTGGGCAAAGAGGGCAGGGCAGGATTCAGGACAGGATTTTCCATGATGTGAACATGAGAACACAGCTTGATGGCTGCTTTCACCTTCCACGACTCAGGACAATCACCCTGAGCAGTGCTAATGGTTCGAGGAAGTGGGAATTACTGTCCACTGAATGTTTGGGGAGGAATAATTCCCATCCCCACAGTCCCTGGTGCTGGCCTTGCCTCAGCTCCTGACGTCAGTGTTAAAGGCATAACTTTGAATTCTGTCTGGGATAAATCCTGCCCTGGATCAGGTTTGACTGCACCCTTCAGGAGCTGCCTCAGGAGCTCGAGGGCCAGCTCTGCTTTGTTCCCCCAGCCCCGAGCACTCTGCAGGCTGAGCAGCAGATCCCAGGCTTTTGGCTTTGGAGCTGTTAGTTCCAGGAAAAAGAGCTAATGTTTAGGCTAACTTTTCCATGGCTGTTAATGGAAAACCACACTGCAACAGAACGTGTGGAAAGGTTACGGTTTTGTTCTCAGGCTCTGCTGCCTGTCAGGAGAAATCTGTGAGCTGGGACGTAAGGATGGGTTAAACAGCAGCTCTTTGTTAGTGCCTGGGTGGCTTTGGGTCTGCAGGGACAGCAATCACCACATGGACACGTGTAGGGGTGACCTGGGGGCTGCACAGCTGGTTTTACTCTCAGGGCTGAAAAGGGACCGTGTCTGGTATTTAAACCAGGGGGATTTGAAATCCTATCTCCTGGTTTCTGCTCTTTGTTTTTGGAGGAGGTTTCCATTCACGACACTGAAATCAGACAATTACCTTATATCTGAATTTCTTCATCTCTAAAATAGGCTCCTAATTCAAAATAAGGCAGGAGCCAGGGGGTTTTACAGGGTGACAGATTTTGCTTGTGTGCTTTGTGATGTTCCTCATTAATCAGTAATACCTGGCCATGCATCACCCTTCACTGTGGCTACTTGAGAATAAAACACATTTCATGGTTTCAGAGAACTCACTTCACAGAGCCATGGGATGGGCTGCAAAGACCTTAAGGCCCATCCAGTGCCCCCCCTGCCATGGCAGGGACACCTCCCACTGTCCCAGGGTGCTCCAAGCCCCGTCCAGCCTGGCCTGGGACAATTCCAGGGATCCAGGGGCAGCCACAGCTTCTCTGGGAAACCTGTCCCAGGGCCTCCCCACCCTCACAGGGAAGAATTTCCTCCTAATTTCCTCTTTGGACGCTGCATGGGAGCTGCACATGGGAAAATGAACCAGCAAGAAAAACTGTTCCTTGTGGTTAGGGGAGGATTTGAACTACATTAACAGAATATTCCAGCTGCTCTCACAGATCCCCTGTTTAGAGTTCAGATGAATTAGTACCACCACAGTGTCCCAGTGGTTCTCCCTGTAGCTGCCTGTACTTTCTCTTCTCCCTTGCCTGGGATAAGGCTGAATTCCTGGTTTAATTTACACCTGTACAGCTCCTGGCACGATGGGTTTGGTTTTAGCTGACACCTGGAGCACAGGAGCACAGGTCCCAGGGGTGTGTGGCAGCACTGCCCCCAATCCTTTCAGCTCAGATTTAATTTTCCTGCATTCCAGCTCTGTGTGGGAAGTGAGAGACAACGAGTAATTTCCCAGACTGGTCTTTGCAAGCACACAGCATTCTCCAGCAGGCAGGGAAAGTCAAGGAAAGGAGACTTGATTTTCTAAGGGTTTGAATTTGCCAGACATAAAGAGACACCCAAATTCCTCAGGTGGTGCAGCAGCCAGTGCTAATCCCTCTCTGAAACACCCCATTACTGCAGCAGATTAAAGGTCATTCAAAGACATAAGAAAGGACTGAGAAGAAGGAAATGTTACTGTGCAATTAGCAGAGCTCTCCTTCTCCACGGTGCTTTCCCTTGGTGAAGGTTCAGGAAGTTTGGCTGTAAATCTCTGATTTCTTACTCTGACTGCTCTGTTTACATAAAGACCAATTTTTATGTCAGCACATGCACACATTTTCTTTCCTAGTGAAAAGAACAGTTGTCATTACTTTAATGGGGACATTTTCATGTATTTGGTGGCCTCACGCTCTCATCACAACCAACCCCAATCTGTACCAGAGTCCTGGCACTAGGACCCACCATGGTGTGATTCCACCAGTAAACTTCCAAAAAAAGCTCTTCTCCCTCAATCTTCATTAATTCAGGTAGGATACATCTTTACACACAATTACACATGGCTTTGTTACAGTTTTCCTCTATTTACCCCCTTCTAGATCTATATTCAGCTATTCAAGCACAAAACAAAACCACAACTAATGCAATGCAAGAACAATTTAAAACACAGTTTGCTCCCTGATTGAAGAGTTCCTGGCCAAGTCTGAGCTTGAAACACATTTTGATAATCTCATAAATTCCCGACAGAACAACATTTATCAGGGAAGTGCAACTGGCACTCCAGAGAAACACGAATTTTGTGGGCCCTGTGAGCAGTTTGCACAAATAAGCATTCCTGTATTCCATTACAGAAGTGATAAAGTTCCCTAAAAAATGTATATATTTTTACATCACCTCTCTCTGATGATGTTTCCAACGTAAAAATAACCTCATTAATGCTGACAAGAATGCAAACCTAGTCTCTTGAAAATGTGAGAAGACCACAGGAATCCCATGTGATCTCACTTCCTTGCCTTATTGGAACCATCTGTGTCTGCTGGTAACCTCAGACCCTCTACCCCCAGGTCTGACTCCAAAAAACAGAATTTCATCATCTTTTTGTGCATCTCAGCCTCTCTGGGTGCACTTCAAAACAGGTCCTGAGCATCCCCTGTCTTTTCCTTTTGCTCTGGGCTCGGAGATGAGTCGTTAAAAGCCCCCTGCACACCAGACCAAGGTTTGCTCCCTGGTTTGTTCCTGCTGGGGCAGCCAGGGGCTGCAGGAGCAATGACAGTGTCCTGCTGCTGCTGGGGACACCGGAGCTTTGCAGGGGGCTGGGGTCATGCTGTGGGCAGGGATCCCTTCCCCTGGGGCCGTTCTCCTTGGAGAGGTCTCAGCTCTGCCTCCAAACCCAGCCGACCCCGGACCCCAGCTCCCTGCCCAGTGAGGGCTGTACCTGCTGCGGCGAGGGAACAGCCCCAGGACAAGGCATCCCCACCTCCATTAAAGGGCCCGGGGCAGGAACAGCAGGAGGCAAAGCCAAGGGACTGTCTGAGGTCACAGGGAGCAGGGGAGGACGGCAATCCTGAGTCCCACAATGTCTCTGCCACGTGTATGAACTGCGTTAGTCACTGCCCTTGCAGCGGTGTCTGCTCCCAGCCTGATGTGACCCTCGGGGCAGGGGACATCTTTCCTGACAATTTCATGGATCCCTGGAAGCTGCGTGGGCTGCAGCAGATAAACAGCAGCAATTACTCAACTCAGGGCTTGAGGTGGAACCCGTGTTTTGTTCTATGCAAGGAATCTTCTGAGCAGCTCAGCTCATGCGCTGGCGGGGGATAAAGTCACTGATTATAGCAAGGGATTGCAGATATATGAAAATGATGTAACCCTGGGATTCAGTCCAACTCCTTTCCAGGCTCCAAAGCAAACAGACATGCCTTTCAGTTATTTTTCATCTGGCTTCACTTTTTTATCTCTATCAGTGGGTGAATTAAGGAGCCCATTCGACAGCACTGGGTCTGAAATCTGCTTCCCTTTCTTCTCATCTAAACCTGCTGGATGCAGCCTCCTACCCCTCAGCATCTCCAGGAACATCTAAACCTGCTGGGTGCAGCCACCTGTCCCTCAGCAGCTCCTGCTCTGGCCACACAGCTCTTTGCACAGGTAGGAATTTCCCATCATTTCAGTGCAACATCTGATCCTTTTCTTCTGCAATGCGGCCCTACAGACACAGGTTTCATTTCAAAAAAGATTTCCTGTGAAATTGCCCATTTTCCTTGGTATTTTTTTCCCTTGCAAAGAGAGCAGGCTGCTCGTGGTGCCCCAGGACTCTGCTCTGAGGGCACTGACAGCTGCAGCCAGCACCAGCAGATGTTTCTGTGCTACCATTCCCATCGGCTCAGCACTGACCTTCCCCCCGGATTTCCAAGCCCACCAAAGCAGGAATGTGTTTTATGAGATAATATTTGATGTTTGCTGACCTGGGAGAAACCACGAGCCCTGATGCAGCCTCAGTCAGGCAGCCTTTGTATCCTAAGGTTGGACATGCATTTAAATTTCTCTTAGAGGAACAGTGGCACAGAGGAGAACAAAGGGATCTGGCAGGGATCCAGTAGGGCTGAGAGTCTCCTTATTCTGTGAGGTGCAAATTTTGCAACTATTTTTGCAACCTTTTGCTTTTCCTTTTGCCTAATTTGGCTCCCAAGGCACAGCTGTAGTTTTTGGCAGTTCAGTTAACAGCAATATTGCTTCATCCCTTCTTGGTCCCTTGAACTGAAGCCTCTGCTTTTGTAAAGCCAACCTTCCTCATGCCCAGTTAAATCCCTTTCTAGGAGAAAGTGAAGTAGGGCAGACTAAAATTGGCATCCAAATCATGGGAATGTCTGTATCAAGATGGGAGATGACTCAGAAATCGTGCAGCTGAACTGAGGATGCTTCTCCTCAGTCTGAATCTGAAGCAGGGAAACAAAACCCACACATCTTTGCTGAACAGGAAAGGGGAAAACCCGAACTAATTCTGCCCTTTCAGCTGAGTGAACCAATGAAAGCCCTTTCAGTGTTTTACAGCGAGTTCTCAGAGTGGTTTTGCCTGTGCTGCTGGGGCGACATCACCTGGGAGCTGTGTCACTGCTGTGAAGGGACAAACACAAACTGCTCCCTGAACCCTGGCAGTGGTTAGCAGCAGGGGGTTTGATGCCCCCTAACACACCATCATCCACAGAAGCCAAACACTCAAGCTCACATTTTGCTGACACAGAGGAAAAGCCTGCAGAAGGGCCTGGAAGTGCTTCATATCTACCCAGGGAAGTGCCCAAACAAAGGAGTCACCTGGACGGGAGCTGCCGGTATTTTAGCAGCTCTAAGCCTGGGTGCATTTTCAGCCAGCTCCTCTTTCACACTAAATTAGATTGTGCCCAGGTCAGAGATCCTTTACAGCACAAATCAGTCATAAAGGGCTTGACTGACTCCAAGGCTGGGTCACATCACGCCTGTGTGGGCAGATTCTGCTGCTGCTCGTGCTCCAGGACAGGAGGGTGAGTCCAAGGATGGGTCACTGCAAAGGCTGCGGCCTCTGTCAGCTGCACCAGGAGAAATTGCTGCAAACTGTGAGGGTTGCACTGCTCTGGATTCTCCCCAGCATAAATGGAAGTGGCATCTGTCATGTAAATAATTTCAGCTTGTTGAGTCAAAAAATTGATTCACAGAACAGGCATTCTTCAGGCCCTGGTTTCTGAGGGAGAACTGCCTGGCACCAGCAATCCCTATGTTCCCGACTTTTCTCCCAAAAATCAGAATCAGTGAAGACATTTTAGCAAATCTTCCCTGGGAAGGAATAAAATATTAAACCTTTTAATTCAGAAAAAGGTCCTGTATTCAATAAAAATGCCCACAGGGAACCAAATGCTACAGGCCTATGATTCTCCACCAGAAAATGACATTGTTGTTTCATGTGCAGTCGAGTTTCTTGAAGCCTCCACAGTGCTGCAGTTACTTACACTTTGGGACAAATATATTCCTGAAACTGCTCCAAGCTCTTTGTTGATTCATGTCAGGGGTGTGTGACTGACTGCATAAGACATTAATCTAACTGACATTTTCCACCATGAGGGGAATTTAACGAATGAAAATCACAGAATATCCTGATATCCAACCTAAGCCTCCCCTGACACTGCTCCAGCCATTCCCTCAGGTCCTGTCAAACTGTGCAGGAATATCCCTGAACTCATTACAGTTTCCCTGTGACTGGAGGAGAGCAGACTGTGCTGGGCTCTTCCAGGGGTGTTTCTGCCCCTGCACCTGGACAGTTCAGGCTTGAAACCACATCAGCCAAACCCCATGAGCTGTTTGCAAACAAAGCTGACAGATGTGACTGAGAGTTTGCTTCTAAGCTGTCAGCAGTGTCTGCCTTCAGCCCCACCGGCAGAGGCAGGCAGAGGGTTTTGCTGTTCCCTGCTGGAAGGAAGGTTTGGAGGCACTGGTACCTTGTCTCCTGGCTGGGGACGCATCACGGACACGCGGTCGTATCCTTTCCGCAGCAGGACCCAGAGGGCGTCCAGCTTCCCCTGGAATGAAAGGAAACAGGGTGTTTGTTATGCTCTGGGCAAAGTGCAGTGCAGGGACCAGCACTTGGACCCAACAGATTTTACCCCATCATTTCCAGTGCCCGTAGGAATGCTGGAGAACGATGTTTTCTCTCACAGACACTTGCTGTGAGTGCAAAGGAAGAGCACTCAGATGTCTGACAGATAACAGTGTCTGACCTTTCCGAAGGTAAAGTGTGACTCAGACACCTTCTGGGCTCAGAGAGAGACTGATGCCGACTCAGCTCCAGGCATCACAGCCAGCAAAATGTTAAATTGGTGCAGAAAGCGAGCAGTGAACTCCTGCGATGCCTTTCCGAACCGCTGCGCCTCCTGCTCTGGATGAGCAGCCCCTCTCCAGCCCTAGGTGACCCCTGTGACATGTGAGAAAGAAATCTCACTTCTGTCTCAGAACAGAGAACTGAGTGAACCCCACCTCTGAGCACTGCCAGGAGAGCTGGGCCCAGCCAGGGCTGGTGTGGTGGCCAGGTCATCTCTCCTGGCAGCCACCAAGGGAGGGCTCACCCAGGCTCCCCAGGCCCTCCCCGTGTGGCAGCCCACGTCTGCACCTTTTCCAGGCAGTAACACCTCTCTTCCCAAGCCCTCCAGCCCCACGCTGAGCTCAGAGGCAGCAGCTGGGTGGTCTCACACCCCACACACCCAGCCACACACGTGTGCACAGACCTGGGTGAGGCCTGCTCAAAACCCAACGTGTTGAAAACCTCTTGCAGACAGAGTTTGGCTGATGTGTGGTCAGACCCTCCCTGCCATTCCCTGCAGGGCAGCCCAAGCATTCATCCCTGACTGGAATTCAGCAGCCAAGCCTGAGGGTACTCCCCAGATGAGCTGAACGAGGCCAGAAGGAGCAGCCCAGGGCTCTGCAATGCAGAAATATTCACCAAATCACCTGCTCTGAAACACCCCTCTGCTGCTGAAGGATTCCTGCTCTATCCCCACTCCAACCAGCCAGGGTTTCCTTTCCTAACCAGACTCAGCTCCTGGGAGAGCTGCAGGAGGGCTTGCACGAGGGCACACCTCGGCTGCCTCAGTGCAAGGCTCCAGACAGCTCACGAGTCAAGATTATTTGATCAAACTCTCTTCACACTCACTTCATTTGACCCCTGGTCTGTGAAGAACTCAGTACCCTGAGATTTGGAGGAATTTCTGGAGGGTTAACAGCAGACAGTATTTATTACTGTTTCCATGAGTATTGTTCCATTTGCTCCAAGTGCTGTGATATTAGAGCAGGAACCAGGAGCAAAACCCCTACGAGCAAACTTCACTGTACCTGCAGAGATAAGCTGCTCTGAGAATGAACAAAGCTGTCCCTTGGTACAAAAGTGTTTTCTGCAGATAAGAGCATCAAACCCAAAGACCAACTCCTGACTGGATCCAGGAACTCCTGTCTGATAAATCTTTCCTGGAAATAAAGACTACAGAACTCTTGTGCTAGCAGAAGTGCCTTGTGTAACTGTCGTGGATTAACAAATGGAAATGTGAGCTGGACGTTGCAGAGGGGGTGGGGAAAGAGTGAGGATCTTCGTTCAGAGTAAGGCAGCTGATTTTCCTGAGGGCCTGGTCTGGCTGTGTGAACTCCAGGGTCTGTGAGGGCCAGCCTTGACACTCAGGGTGTTTGGGAGGTCCTTTGTGACCCCAGGTCTCTGGTGTTGAACTAAAGACTCCCTTTCATGGGGGCAGAGGCCTTCTCTTCCCTTTCCAAGGAACCATCAGGGCCATAATCCTCTCTGGGATCTCTGTTCCTCAAGCAGTGTGTTCAGCCAACGGTTCAAAGCTTATTTGGGACTTGGAGGGACACATGGGCGGAGGCAGACACGTAGAATGACTGCATAGAACTTGTTTCCATAGGATATGGGGAAAAGACTTCCTAAGGTGAGAGCCAGGAAAGTCTGTTATTCTCAAAGGACAATAAGCAAGAAGCTTCTCTGTCAGATTCTTCTCTGTCAGATTCTTCTGCATTTGGACAGCAGAACTCCTTAGATCTGAGGGAACCCATCCCTTCTGTTCCAATCCACCTTTCCTCTACAGCAGAGCTGGTTGAAGCTCTTGATCTCCTGTCCACTCTGACAGCTTAAGAAATAAGTACCTTTTTCCCCCATTTCTCCTTTAGGAAACCAGAGGCACAGCAACAACTTTCCATGGAACAAAAAAAATTTCCTTTTTACTCTGTGGTCCCAGTTTCCAAGAGCCTACCAAGATTTCTTGGGAAAAGCCAAGAGCTCCATGTTTGGGAGCCTCAGGGTCTGCCTGAGACATCTGTGTGGAAGAGAGGGAGTGTGCATCATGGAAAGGATGATGGTTGAAGAAATGAAATGGCAACACTTTCACTTGGAAACAGAAACCCTCCTGTGCTCTCCATGGATGGGCCGTGTCTCCGTGTCTGGAACTCCTCCGCAGTTGAAGCACGAGGTCACTTGGAGAAAAAGAGAGGTCTGAAGGCAAATAAAGCCTTGGGTCCTACTAGGTCTGAAGCCCAGAGAGAAGAAACAGTCGGGGCAGATGAAAAATGAAGGAGGACACAGTTCCAGCCATGGAATTTCCTCTGAATTCACGGTTAATTCAGCACTGCATTGACCCTGAGTTACCTCAGTGCTCCTCAGACCTGCTGGTGTCAGGCAAAGGCGCTTTTGGAGCTGTCTGTAAGCCCAAGCTGCACCTGGGCCTCTGTGGCCAGGCCGCTGTGCCACGGCAGCTTTGTGAACAGAGACAGGAGGGACAAAGGCTGGAGAACTGCCAGGGACACACGGCCCAGGAACTGCTGGAGTGGCCTCCAGGTGGGATTCACCTGAGGTTTCCTTTGGAGAGCACCACTTGTTGCTACACCCTTAGGCTGTAGCCAGGTGGGGATCAGTCCCTTGTTCCGGGTAACAAGTGACAGGAGGAGGGGAAATGGCCTCGGGTTGTGCCTGGGGAGGTCCTGGTTGGATGGTGGGAAAAATTTCTTCACTGCAAGGGTTGGAAAGGCCTGGCCCAGGCTGCCCAGGGCAGTGGTGAAGTGCCCATTCCTGGGAGTATTCAAAAAACGTGTGGATGTGGCACTCAGGGATGTGGTTTCATGGTGAACATGGTGGTGGTGCTGGACTTGAGGGTCTTGGAGAGCTTTTCCAACCTTAATGATTCCATGACTCTCTGATTCACTTCCATCTACGTTTTGTGCTGCCCCTCCCTGTCAGATGAACTGAGGGTTTGGCGAGTTTCTTAAGAAGTTTTCGGATTTGTCATTCCCCTTGGATTATCTGCACTGACTTTTCAAACAGTTGAAATGACATTTTAAAAGCAGGATAATCCAGTTGGCACCATGCTGAGAAGTAAGAGCAGCAAATCAGAATAACAACAATAATAACCCCAATCTGTTAAGCGTCAGTAGCCACATTTGGTAGCAAATAAATCTCTGGAGCATTAAAAAAAACCCAATCTATCCACTCTCAACTGTCTACCTACTTATAGACATGACTCTGGGAAGACTGAAAAATAGAGGGAAGAAGAACTCCATCATAAAAGGCAGAACGTTCTGAGTAGGGGCTGGTACTTGTGCAGCTGGGGGAGGCCTGTGGCTAGCAAGATGACTGGTCCTACAATGTGAATTTCCTGGCTCTGTATCAGATTCAGGCGCCCCTGGTTCACTGTTCCTGAAGTTTAATTCCTCACCCTTCTCCTTTACACACAATGTTTTTAAGCAGCTTGTTACAGGCATGTTTATCTGCTTCCCGAAGGGGTGCTTCAACCAGCCCAGTGGAGGGGGTGGAAATTTAACATCTCTTTAAGCACAGTGCACTTGGAGCATGGGGATGAGGGAAAATTCAAGCTGAGGCACTTCCTGTGGGTGAGGTCTGGGCATCTGTGAAATGTTCCCCCCAAAAGTGGTGGGAGCCTCTCTGTTATTTTAAAACCCAGACTGGACAAAGCAGGATGGATCCCAGCCAGTGCTGCCCTGGCTGAGGGTCCAGCCCCAGGCAGCTCACGGGCTGTTCCCACCTTCCCTGCCTGCCACGGCTCCGGGAGAGCTTCCCTGCAAATCCATCTCCTGTGCTCACACCTCCAGAACACGACTTTCTGCCAAGACTGCTGATGAATTTTGCCAATTTTGCTGATTCCTTACTGCCCAGGGAGAGCAACAGCAGGACTCTGCTCCACAGGAATGATCCTTCCTGGGTTTGGTGAGTGCTCATGATTGTCCATGAGGAAAGTGTTGGAGACAGCTATCCTGTTTCCATACATTTTTTGGGTGCAGCTCAGTGAGGGGTGTGGTGGCAATTAATAATTAGGTAAATTCTGGTCCAGGCTGCTAAATACTATCCAGATGTGGAACACTCCAAAGTTTTGGGAGTATTTGAATACAGGGTTTTGGATTGGAACTGTCCCTGTCCTGTATACAATTGGAATGGTAGATAAGAGAGGTATTTCCAAAGGAATTAAGAATATATATCACCCATGAGATGCTGTTAACATTTGTAGGCGCCCTTGTAATTGAATTCTTGTTGTTATGAAGCAAAAGCTGTTCCAGAGTCAGCACTGAACCTCAGCCCTATATACATTGAATCTTCTCTCCAAGCCTCTCTTGAACTCTGGAGAATTTCCATCCTGGACACAGTTCTACAACAAACCTGATTCCTCTTTTCAAAGCTGATTTGCCATCATGCAGAATAAATCCTGAAAATTCACTGAAAGTCTCCTGGGGCTGTGATCCAACAGCATCGACTGGGCAAGGGGAGAAACTCAGCAGAATCTTCTGTGGGAAAGGACCCAGCTCTCAAGGAACGAGCTCAGGTGGCTGCACCCACATGGTTCCAGCTGCCTGAGCAGGTATTTGGGGCTCTTGTCCTGTCACTGGGCACCAATGGAAAGAGTCTGGCACCATCCTCTGACACCCCTTTGAGACATTTATATGCATTAATGAGAGCCCCTCCAGTCTTCTCCAGAATGAACAGGTCCAGCTCCCACAGTCTTTCCTCACACAAGAGATGCTTCAATCCCTTAATCATTTTTGGAGAAGAGCCTGTTTATTCCCTACATCTCAGGGAATGTGCAGTGGAGACCTTTGCACCCTGCCAGCACTTCCCAGAAGCTGCCATGCCCCAGGAAGAGATCAGGATCCTGTTCTGGTCTAAGAAAGCAACACAACTCCCAAACCTGACCAGCCAGGTGGGAAACTCCCATTGCCCCACGTGGCTCCTTCCCACAGCACCTCCCCAGGCACAGCCACTCCAGCAGCACTCGGGATCAGGGGTTTGTGGACAGGTCTGAGCCTTGGATGCGAATACACATCATGACAAAAAGATCTCCTGCACACATCCCAGGCAGCAGCAGGCAGGGCTGGACTCACCTTGATGGGGGAGTACCACTTCCGAGGGGACGAGGGCTGGCGCATGTTGCTCCCGAGGTTCCTGGGCTCAGGGAACTCGTATTCCTGCTCTGGCATCTTGACCCTGGCGTTCTTGGCCTTCTCTAGCTTAGCTCCCTCCTCCGTGGAGCCCTTTTCTCCCCAGCGCACCTGGAAGGAGGGATCAGGCTCTGTCACCCGCTGCAGTCACACCTCTGCTGCAAGAACAGAGCCCTGCCTGTGTTTTCCAGTGCCCAAGCTGAAGAGCAATGTGAGCTCTGTGAGGTTTGTTTCTAGACTGCAGCCCAAATTTTGAACTTGTCCTTCGTGGTGGTTTATGAGAAACATGAGAGTGGGGAAGGTTTTCAGAAAAACTAAAACCATTTCATTGTCATTTGTATGGCAGCGCTGCCCCTGTATCCCAGGCATAGGCCAGGACGTTGCTGGTCCCAAAAAAGATGGTCCCAAACTTCAGAAATCTATGTTTGGCTCTCAAATATTCCCATTAAAAAATGATCTGCACTCAGATGTACCAAAAAAGCCCAAAGAAGTTTGTGCCTGTCTCCTGAGTTCCCTCCTGGGTAGATTGCAGGGGGATGCCACAGCCCAGTCCCCAGCCCAGATCTGGCCCCTGAGCTGGGATCTCCTCACCTCCATCCGTTTGATGCCGCCCACTCCTCGCCCACCATAGTAAGAAGCATCCACTGTTGGCCACTTCTTCTTTGGCAGACCATCATCATCTTCCTCCTGCAAAACAGCAGCAAGGGGTGGCACTGCCAGGGAGAATGACCGGGGATGGAAAGGAATTAACAGCCCCAGGCTGCGTTGTCCTCTGAGCCCGCAGGGCAGCCAAGGTTCTGGTCCCTCCCTCGTTATTTTCCAGAGGATGTACTCTCATGAAAGGACAATGTTTCATGATACAAACACCACCACTTGAAAGGTACCATCCAGCTCCAGCAAGAATGAGATTTTGGCATTTTTCACCTCTGCCACCCCTTCCCTTCACATGGGACTGGGGAAAGGCAGCTGCTGCTCTTGGCTCCCTGTGCTGCAGGGACCCTCCAGGGCCCAGGTAAATCCCCATACTGGAGTTCAGGCCTCACAGGATGGAGGGAAAGAGTAAAAAAAATGAGTAATTTTTCTCCTGAGTGATGGCAAACACGGGGTACCTTCGGAAACAACCCTGCTGGGAATGCCCAGGCTTATTGAGAGGAGCTGGCCAAGAGGAACAGGATGGAAAAGTCTCATGGAAAAGTCACAAGAATGGAATTAGCTCCTGTAATGAACCTGTGCCTCGGCTGGGGCAGCTGCCCATGGAAGTCCATGTGGCTTCAGGGAGTCCTGTGGCTTGTGCCAGAGAAAGTCAGGCCCTGTGTGAAAAATGAGACTTAAATTCTGTGTCCTGCCCTTGCTCACCACAGGCACAGCCACAGAGCCAAACGTGCTCAGCACCTCATGGTGACATTCAGATATGGGCAGATTAACAGATCAAGAACGTTTCCTTAAGTGTATTTAAAATGAGTCTGCTAAAGCTCTAGCGAGAGGCAAGGTATTTTAAATTCTCTGTTGCACTTTGTAGGGTCAGAGTGTATGTGGAGCTCTTATAGTGCTTTTCCCTTTAATTCCTACAGTTCAGGCTGTGAACTGGCAAAGCAGAAAAGCAGAGTTCATCAAAAACGTGAAGTATTTCCTGTGAAAAACGTGGAGAGAAAAGAAAAATGGTCCCTCTCTCTTTTTCCTTCTTTCTTTAATTTTTCACAGGGATTTGGCTAAACTCCAAAACTTAGGAGCTTTCCAAAACTGGAAAAGCCAAAAATACTTTGAAACTGAAACTCCCCATCAGGAAAACTGAAAAACTGTGGGGGGGAAAAAAAATCCAAGAAAAACTACGGTTTTCATGGCAACCAAAAGCATTTCAGTTTATCAAAACACACAGAAATTGGGCTGCAAAACGTGTCCTGATCTAATGGAAGGGTGAGCAATTGGTCACAACTACCAGATTCTTCTCTTCAGAGCTGCCCTCTCTTTCTGGCCCCGGGCAGAGCTGCTGAGGCTCTTTGCTGCAACCCAAGAACTCAATATCTCTGCATGAAGTTTTCCATGAGGACTCTTTTTTGTTAAAAAGAAAAAAAAACAAAAACCCCAAAACAAATTGGAAGCGAAGCCATCTAAATATTTTCCTTCAGCAATTCTCTTTCTCTCTCTTCAGTTCAGCACAGACTGGACTTCTCACAACAGGAAATACCAAGGTTTAGGAAATCTTCCCCACAAGCCCTTAAAAGCCCTGCGAGTCCCTTTGCTGCGAGTCGGGAGCCAGGACAACAGCACACGCACAGAAAGGCAGCACGGACGCTTGAAAAACAAAGGAGTCACAAGTTTTCTGCAGAATGAGTCTGTTTACATGTTTGGAAGGGCAGGGGAGGTTTTGCAACACAAGCAGAAAGCCCCCACCAGTGGATGTCCTACGCTCTTGGCCAATGTGCTCACCACACACGTGAGGAACTGCAGGAACTGCAAACGGGGGTCAGGGCAGGGAGGCAGCAGGAAACTGGGAAGGAAGAGGCAGCCGGTCCCCACCATCCCCACATCCAGCACCCCAACTCACTGCCCCGTGAGCCAGGATGCGAATTCTCACATCCTGCCTGCTTCAACTGTGTTTTCCTACCTGTGGCTGCACCGGGGTTTGTACCTGAGGAGCTCCAGCTCTGACCCAGCTGCAGCCTCAAAAACAGCCCCGGAAAATTCAAGTGCATTTAAGGATGCTGGAAACTGACTGTACAGCACTTGGCAGCTTTCCACCTCCAAAATCTGCTTTAGATGGAGCTAGAGTTTCTTTTAACAAATAAGAAGAAGCAGGACAGAGCTGCATTTCACAGTCAGGGATCCAGATTCATAAATGCTGGATTGCAGAAAACAAAGATCTGTGTTTATCTCAGAGGCCAGGCCAGGCTCTGGATACTTTGACCCTGACCTGAGGGAACCTCATCTGTGGGTAACACAAGGATAATTCAGGCTCCACAAGGGACATCTGAACCACTCGGGGTAAGAATTCAAACTAAATTTGGCCAGATATTAAAAAAAAAGTTTGGACAACTTACCCCTCTCCCCACCCTTATAATTATTTTCCCAGTTGTCTCTGCAACGCCTGAATTTTGTCAGAATTCAGCATTTATAGAGAGCTCTGCCTGCACCAAGGGCTGAGCCACGACACAACAATCATTTCTCTGTGAGAGATGTTATCATCGAATTCTGCAGTTGAGAGAACACAGAGGCAAATCCAGCCGTCCTCAAGACTCCTTTCTACCCCTTCTCCCAATACTGAAGTCATTCCCAAATCCCATGGCCACCTCTCGGCTGCTTTGTTACACCTTGAGGACACCTCGCTCTGTTCTCAGGGAACATTTCCTCCCACTGTGGAAGGTTTTGCTTGGTTCCTTGGTACCTCTAAAGGCTCCCCAGAATCTTCTCTTCTCCAGCCTGAACAACTTCAGCTTCATACAAACTCATCCTTGAGGCACAAACGTTTATCAAACCAGCCTTTGGTGGCCTTGATCATCACAGAAATTCCCCATTTATCTGTGGCCCAGACCCTTTGAGGTCCTGCCTGAAGTGAAGCCCTCCAAGAGCAAAGCTCTGTGTGTGCACAGATGAGAGGGAGGCCTGGGTTTGGTGATGCTGAGCTGTTCCCACCCCAGAGCTCAGACACTGAGCTGCAGGAAGGTGGAGATCCTGTAAGGTCATGGGAATCCACGCCAGGATGGGATTAAACCCAACTCCCACAGCCTCTGCACTGCACTGGGCCTGCCTGGGTATTCCACATGAAACTGGCCGTGAAACTCCACACCCTCATGGTGTAATACCTGCACCTCATCTACTGCCAGTAACAGCCCCATCTTTTTTCTTTTAAATGCCTGTCTCTTGAAAGGTTCCTTTCCTCCTCCTCCCTCATTTCCACAACTCACTGCAAAAGGGAAGGAGAAGCACTGGCTCACCACTGGGACCGGGCTTCATTTCAGGAATTGCAGAATAAATTTCCTGCCTTGGTGTCTACAAAAAAATTCCTATCAGATCCTTTCTCTGGAGCTTGTTTTGCTGTCTCCCCAGCAAGGCTTTCCAGAAGGAGCAAGGAAAACAATTTGGAAAAGAATAATGATCAGAGATAATTGAACAACCTGGTCTAGTGGAAGGTGTCCCCTGCCCATGGCAGGGGGGTGGAACAAAATCATCTCTAAGGATCCTCCCAACCCAAACCACTCTGTGATTCCATGATAATAAGTGAGAGTTCAAGCAGCTCTCCAAGCAGCTGAATCTCCTTTACTCATTCTCTGGCCTCGGGGATGTTGTGGGAGAGATCAGATCCCAACAGTCAGTGTGGATCCAGCTGAACAGGGCTTTCATCCCTCGGCTGAACAGCAGCTGCCGGGCAGGGAGTGAAGTCCCTCCTGTCCATGCTGCCTCCCAGGACAGTGACAACGACCTTCAGGGTCTGCTGCCAGTGCTGCAGAGTGGCCCCTTCTGTCCAGCACCTCCCTGTGTGTGTTTGCTGTGCTGTGTGTGGGTAGGAGGACAAGAGACATAAGAATTATCCCATTACGGGCTGGTTGGTGGCTTGGCTCCGGTGCCACAGTGGGGATGTCCGTGGATGCTGGGTGACAGAGCAGCAGGGAAAGAAAGGGACTGAGTGAAGAGGAAAGGGCAAGCTCTGGGCATCTGGGTGATCTCCTGCTCCTGGCTGGAGCTTTGTGTCCCTGGATCCTGCTGTGGGAACAAGTGGCGCCTGCGCAGATCCAGCTGTGGGTTTTAGGCTCTGCTCACAGGGCAGGGCAGCAATGAGGGCAGTGTGTGTCTCTTGGGATGCTTGGAGGGGCTCCAGTTTAGCACCCTCTGACTGCAGCCAGTCTGTCCAGGACTGACAGCAGCAGAATTCTGGCCTGGGCCAGGGAGTGAATAGGGAATTGTTGGAAGCTGCAGAGCCCTGCAGTTGGGGTTTTTTGGTGTATTTTGAGGATGGGTTGCTATAGCAGAACCAGCTTCAGCCTTGTGGTGAGTTAGTGCTCTGAGCCGGGCAGAGCTGTTAATAAACCCAGCCTAAAGGTGCTGGGGCACAGGAGTAAAAGCAGCTGTGTCTTCCTCCAGCAGGGCTAGAAAAAGTCTTCCTGTTCACTGGAGGTAGAAGAATGTGGTTTCAATCCACCTTCAGTGACTAATCACAGGCCAGAAAGGTGCTCCTGGCTCCTCCAGGCACTCACCTCTTCCGCTTGGCATTAACTCAATCCTTCCTGACCTAAGTGAAACCATCTGTCCTTCCCTGGGCTTCACCCTCAGCATCCCGAGCTCCCCGAGCAGCACAGCGGGAGCTGACAACATTTGCAGTTTCTGAATGAATTAATTGGGAGTTTCTGGCCAATAATGATTTCCTTCACCAACAGTGAAGTGTCTCCAACACGTCTCAAAGGGCCTCTGAAACAGAGTTCAATAAAACCTTTGGCGGGTCCAACAGCAAAGGCCGCTTCCCCCTCGTTGTTCCAGTGTAATGCATTCTCCTTCCTCCTGTGGGCCTCAGCTCCCAAACCTGCTGATGCAAGAATTCCTTGACTTTTTTTTTTTTGGCCAAGACTTTCGTGAGAAGAAAAAAATCCGAGTGTAACCCTGCTGCCGAAGGGACCAGCAATCCCTCCTGCTGGAGAGGAGCAGCTGCTGGTTTCCTGCAGGGGAGAGGGATATCTGCAACACCCGAATACCTGGACTGTAGAAAATCAACTCCATCTTCTACTTGTTTAGAGCAAAGTAGAAAATCTGGAGGCTTCAACTTTCTGAGAACACATCACACTGCTGCCAGCCCCACTCTGTGGAGCAGCCTCTCTAGGACTAAATGCACCAACAAAATGCATCTTGTCAGAGCTTCTGCTATTTTTTCACTAGTGGGAAGCTCTTCTGTCCGGGAAAAAACAGTGCAAGTCACAGCTTCAGGCCTTACTGATTTCTGAGCACTGCCCTGATGCTGTACAACTTCTAAAAGAAACACCCAAAAGAATGTTCAGATCCCCTCTTGGACTGACGAGGCAGCAGGTAAAGCACAGGTCCTACTGAATGCCAATTTCCAATCACTGTGCAGGGCCCTCTCAGGGTACAACCAAAGCCTGGACAAGCTGAATTTCAAGCTGCAGCTGTGGTTTTGCAGTAACTGCTCTGCTTTTGCAGCACTTACTGGGTTGACAAAAGACTTCCTTATAGGTGACGCACGTCTTCCCTCTTAGGGGATGTAATTTCCCCCTGCAGTTCTTGGCCAGGGAGCCAGCATTCCAGAATGATGTATTTTAATTAATTTCAGCAATTGAATCCCTTGGCTTGGAGGCATGTGTGATGCAGAACAAAGCACGTGCAGTTTGAGGTTAATATTTTCCTTTTCATTCAGAGGACAGAAGCTGACAAAGCTGGTGGATTTTCACACAGCCCAAACAAATATCTGCTTAGGGAAATGGGCCAGGTACTGCAGAGAGAGGCACAGGGAGCACTGGATGCAAATGCAAACCCCCCTTGGGTCTGGGAATGGTCTCATTTGGACTTTGCTTCAGGCCTGTTTTGAAGGGGACAGGTGCCCCACGGTGGAGGTTCCATGGCTGGCCTCGGGTCCTGCTGCCCTGCACAGTGCAGGGAGAACCGAGGCCGGATCCCTGCTCCTTGCACAGACCTGAGCTTTCCTGAGCCTTGGCTCAACCCACACTCCCTGGGCCAGGCTTCATGGAGAGCAGAGAGCAGCATTTCACAAGCTTTTCCACTTGCACGCTGAAGCAGGCAATGACACTGTCTCCAGAAGCAGAAAGCAAGGCAAACTACCCAAGCAGATCACTCTGAGCACAGACTTAAATCTAATTTTACTTGCATGCTTAAGAGGAACCAATCCAAACCCCAGTGAAGTCAATGGAAAAACTCCCACTGCCATCAGAGTGCCCTGCACAGAGCCCAGGGACTGCAGTGAAATCCCGCGTGGAGAACACTGGGAGCAAAGCAGAGACTCATTGCGAGCTGAAAGCAGGAGCACAGAGAAGGAGGCAGATGGAAAACTGGTCTGTTAAATAATGGTGGCAGAGCTTTAACCATTTGTGACAAGATTCATCTAAAGCTTGTAAGCAGAGTTAAGATGGAAGTTTTAATGTTGATTTACCGTTTGTTGATTACTCTCCACTAAAACTTCCCCAGCTTGTGTAGCTCCACTGATGTCAAGAGGACTTTGCTGGGGTTTTACATCTGCTCTGAATGTGCCTCAGACAGTGCAAGGACCTTGAGCTTCCTTTTCTCACAGCAACTGCACTCTGAGGGCTCAGCACCGGGAGCTCCTGCCAGGAGTGGTTATATATCCCAAACCACCAAAATCATTACCGTGCCATTCCAGGAAGGCAGCTAAGCACGTGTTTAGGTTCCACTAACTTCAGAGTTAAACACAGGCCTAAGGGTTGTCCCTTGTGTGAATCACAGCCTAAATCTGCAGTGCTGTTCTGACCAAGTGAGGCATTGTCTGAGCTGTCCTCCTTCCCCACCTGCTCAGTGGAGACACTGAACTCACAGATTTAATCACCTTTTGTGAGGAGACTGAACAAAACCTTGTCCTAAACACCGAGGAGACCACGGGTCAGTGTCACTCACCTCGCTGTCTTCTGCAGGAGGTGGGGGAGGCTCTTTGATGATCTAGAAGGATTAAAGAGAAAGAGAATCATAAATTCACACTTTGTTCTTTAGCACAACTCAAATGTCACAGAAAAAAAAAAATCCGAAAGAGAAAACGACAGGATGTGCTGCTGGAACACCTCTGTTAGCACATGCTGTGATCACGGGGTGGCTGTGGGTGCCACTGTCACCGAGGGGGAGCAGGAGGTGTCCCAGAGCCCTGCCACGGACACATTCCTAATGACAGCTCCACACTCACATTGCTCATTAGGTCACCCCTGCCCTGTGTGAGGCAACAGAAAATTCAAAGTCTGATTATCCCTGATTCTCCTAATCCCAGCAGTTGCCACAGTCAGTGCTGGCTCTGAGCATTGAGGCTTCACCTGAACAACCACACCAAAATCAGCATCTCCTCCTCCTGCCCTGTGCACACTGTCCAAATCCTGCCTCAGATAATTTACAGTCTGAACAAAGGCTGGAAAGCAAAACCAGCGTGAAGCAAAATGCCCTGGGGACATTGCAAAGCAGTGATAACCCCCAGCCTGCCTCCCAGACCATTCTTCCTTTGTCATTCCAGAAGGCTGTGCCACCTCATGCTCTTCACATTAGCAGGTTAATATAGTTCACTGCCATAAACTTCAAAAAATATAAATATATATAAATATATATATATATATACGGCTCACTGAGGTTTGTAATAAAGCAAGCAGGGTGAGGTTGCAGCCTGGTCCAGGATATTCTCCATAGAAACCATTTCAGTTTATGTGGGTGTGAGGCCATTATTTCATGCAGAAAGTTTGCATCCAGGGCTCGGCAGGCAGTTGGCTGCTACCAGAGCCCTGCATCCAAGAGCAACAGAGAGGTTTGCAGGGGGAGGGCAGCGACACCAGGCACGTCAGACCCTGTCCCCCACAGCCACAGCAGAGCCCCTGCACAGCCCCAGCCCTGGCATGGCAGTGCCGTGCCCCACCACGGGTTGGCTCCAGGGGTTTCAGCCCATCTGGACGAGGCAGCTCTTCCTGTGCACACCAGGCCATGAGTCAGAAGCTGTCTGAGCACCAGTGGAGGTGACACTGACTGTCCTGAGCTCTGCTCAGAGCTGGGTGTCAGGGGCAGAGGCTGCCCTGGCATGGGGGACACACTCGTGGGCTTTAAAATCACCCTGCAAACAAAAAATACAGTCCCAAACAGCAACGGCTTGGCTGTTTAAATGCAGAAAAGGAAAACTGCAATCACATTAAAGGCCCTGAAGATATAAATATTTACAGCAATTCCTCTCACTCGTGTTTTTCCTCCTGTGATGAGCTCACTGTTTTTATTTTCCCCTGCAAAGCCCGAGTCATGCAATGTGGCCATTAATGAGGAGCATGTGCCTCTGGCTGGGGAGGAGGCACGGCTGGAGCACTCTGTGTCCCAGCCCAGGGCAGTGATGAGTGCTGGGCTCTGCCATTACCTGCTCCTGGGCCACAGGGCTTCTGTTCTGGTGGCCTGCAGCACCTCAGGGAACCCCAGCTAAAGAGACTTTGTGCATTCAATCAGCACTGAATGTGGGCATGCACAGCAGCCCAGAGCTCTCGGGGAAACACAAAATCACTCATGAGGAGGAGTGTGGTGGAGCCTTGCTCATCCCCTGTTCTGTGGGACTGTGGGTCAGGTGTGGCTGATGGTCCCTGCTAGGGAGGAAGGAGGGGGGATGGCCCTGAGGAGCTCGGTGATGAGGTGGGGATCAGGCACTGGCTGGACTTGGTGATCTCAGAGATCTTTTATAAGCTGAATAATTCTGCCATTCTGTGAAAAGTGGATGAAAAGTTGTCTGCATCCCAGTACTCCTCTGTGGAAAGGAAATCCTGGCTATCAGCATGGTTTACTCAGGGGTGTAAGATGGAGACAGCACCATCTCTTCTGTGTCTCTTGATACAGTAAATACTGACAGAGTGTGCAACGCACCAAAAAACACAGGGGACTTTTTCAGATTCACTTTGGTCAGTGTGAGGGGTGGCATTTGTCCACAGGCCTCCTTTAGAACCAAATCCCTGAACACAAACCCATCAGACACTGAGAAACTTCAGAACTCTGATCCAAAATGTACCTGCTGGAAGAGGCCTGGTTCCCTCCTGGAGCAGCCCCTGTCCTGGTGGAACACCATGGGTTCCAGTGGAGTTTCTCTCATTTGCATTGGCACGAAACATCAGGATAAGCCATCCAAATTTGGTCCAGCAAAGAATCCAAACACAACTTCTCAGCCAGGATCACTGGCAGCTCTGCAGATTGCACACTTGGCAGGGAGGAGATGGCTGTTTTCCACACATTTGCATTCCTCCCCATAACATATGCACACACGTACTCACAAACTGACTGACTTCTGTAAACAGATCAAGTGTTTTCTATCACAGGCCGAGAGGGGGAAAAAAAGGACATTCCTTCCATTTTTGAGTGCTTTGCACTTCTAAGAGCAACTGAACTCCCCGTGAATTGGCAGCATGGATTGGTTAATTTGGACAAGTCTAGAGATGGGGGAGTTCAGTCGCCTGTGCCTTTGAGCCTCTACAACCTTTCAAAGTTCAAGTCTTACAAAAAAAAAATCTAATTTCTGACTCTCTGCCCGGGTCTTCAAACAGCACAAATCTTTTCCTTCTCCCTTTTGGATTCTTACAGTTACAGCTCTGTGTGCACGAAATCCTTATTCTGGGGCACCGAGACCCTCGTTTTGGGGCATTTGAGACCTTTACTCTGGGCACTGAAGGCAGTGAAGCCGACGGGGCCTCGGTGCCATCCCACAGCAGTGGGCGCAGCAAGAGCCCAGGGCCCAAGGGCCCCACAGCCGCTCGCTTGGCACAGACAGAAACAACTCAAGGACAAGAGTGACACTGCCATGTGAGGGCACAGCCCTCGTGGCCACCTCGTTCTTGCCCCAGCTGCACCTCTGGCCTGGCCAGATGACACCCAGGACCTGCTGAAGGGATCAGCTGGGAGCGGGCCAGGCCCAGCACAGCGCTCCGGCGAGTTTGGCTTGGCAAGGCCGCGGTGTTTGTCCATGTGTGCTGCGAGTGTTTGGATAACCCCAAGCCATCCCCGGGATTGCTGTGCAGCTGGGTCTCCTGTCCCTGGGTTTGGGGGAAGAAGAACACGATGGCCCAGTCCCAGGTTTGCTCTCCAGGTGAGGAATACCTGAGGGGTTCCACACCATCACTGTGCTGCAAAAACCTGGCAGGGCTTTTTTCCAAGGGATGGAGAGGTGGCCACCGGCCTTCCTTGGCACAGGAAGGAACTTTGAGAGCAGTTGTCAGCACTTCCACACGCTCAGCTGTGAAAATTCAGGACAGTGAAGTAATTCTTTGCCTTTCACCACAGATCCCAGCACGCACATGAAGGACAGGTCTCTGTCAGCTGAGCCACTCCGTGTCGCAGATCCATGGAGCAGCAGCTGTTTCTGCTGGATAACCCAGTGGCAAAGCAGAGGAAAGCTATGAGCCACCTCCTGGAAGGTTAAAAGCATTGGGAAGGATGAATTTTCTGCTGCCCTGAAATTTCTATAGCCACTCAGGCATAGGAAAGCACATATTGAATCCAAACTTTGCATATTCCAGGAATGTGTCTAGGATGTTTTCCGTCTTGGGAGCCCAGAAATCTCCACCAGCTCTCAGTGTCCAGCAATCTCACAGTAACTATCCCTGGAGTTTTAGATGATAAATAGGGGCAATATGTTTCTTGTCAGAGGAGCCTATCTGCTTTAGGATGGGACAGATCATCATTTAAAATGAAGCAAACAGTACAAAATAAGAAATAAAGGACTTTGCCTCTAATTAGGACTACAGTTTGGAAGCATGCAGTTAACGGAGCAGATTATTTTTGTCCTTAATTACCTTCACTCTTCTGGAAAACACAGAATATATATTCTTGCTATCTTAATAAACAAGGATTTTAAATAGCATTAACTGTGATCCATCTGACTAATTTCCTATTTTTTTCCCTTACATATTTATAGTTTTGACCTCTCAGTCCTGTGACAGTTTCATAGTTGAGGTAGGAGTTGGGTAAAGGAACATTTCCTTTTTATTTCTGTCATATCTTCTGTGTCTTCTCAGTACCCATAAAATCCGTGGAGATCTGGTCTGCACTTCAAAGCTAACACAAGCAGAGGCCTGTCCCAATTTCTCCACCTGCGGTATAATACAATCTTCTTCCTGCTTCCTCTCTCTTTCCTGGGCTGTCTCCACAATGTTCCAGATGATTCATGATCCTGTGCTCCCTTCTCCCCTGATCAGCACAACTGCAGAAGAGCTGTGCCTCGTGTGCTCCTGGGAGCGGGTGGGAATCGGAATCCACGGAGCTTTGCAAGGAATCTCCATCCAGCCAACAGGGACCCTGCCATTTTACGGCTCGTCAGGGTTGCTGCAGAGCCTCTGCATTTCCTCCTCTTCTCTTCCACCAGTTTAGCCATGTGGTTTTAATCTATATTTTCTGTATTTTCTCCATCCAGCTTTTAGTTTCCAAAACTTCTGGTCATCTGCATTACAGACTGAGAGCCAAACAGATTGCTGGGTTCTTCCATGCTTACTTCCAGAAAACAGCTTTAAAGTTAAAACTGGTGTTAGATGCTTAAATACCAACACTTCATTTATCTGCCAGCCACACCCCTGTATTTAAAATCACTGTAGTATGAAAATGAGTGAGGTGGGGCAGATTTTCTACGTGGGCAAATAACCCAGCCCAGTCTCTCAGGCCACCCTGGTTGGCTGCAGAAGGGAGGCAGAGACTCGTGTTTGCTTCACAAACCTGGGACGAGGTGTGATGTATGAGCATGTGGGGAAGTGCATGAGGGGAAAAGGCTCAGGCTCAGCTGCCCCAGGGACAGAATTCCACTCCCAGCCCTGGAGTGCCCTCGCTGAGCTCCAGCCCAAGGCTTGGGCAGGCTGGGTGGGGCCATCCCTGCAGGTATTCCAGGGCAAACCCTCCGTGCAGGTCCTGCTCTGGGGCAAAGCGTGGCCCAAGCACAGCTCCCTCATCGTGCCAGGGTCAGTGTCTGTGCAGCACATGGGCACGGGGAAACCATCCCAGCGAGGGAAACCATCCCAGCACAGCCAAGCCTTCCAGCTATTACATTAATTATGCCTTTACTGTGCATCCAAACACTTTAAGTAGCTCCATTTCCAAGCCAATCTAACACTGTGCCTGCAAAGTCCTCCTTAAGACAGTCCTGGAGGTTTGTTATCCCGTTGGCTTACACCTGCATTAAAACCTATTTGATTTACATCAACATTAAACCTGAGGCTCTTGTTGGCCTCCTGCCCAGAACAATTCACCCTTGGACACCTGAACAGCCTCTTGCACACACAGTTCCTGCTGTGGATGTCTGCCCTGCTCCAGGTTGCTGTGCTCAGGAAAGAGGATGAATGGGAAGACAAGCAGTGACTGGGGGAAGCCAGGAGCTGGGATCTGCTGCTTTGCAGATCTGCTCAGCTCAGGAAAGGTGAGGTCACCCTGCTGGAGGTGTCTGTGTACTCGCCATCGTTCTTGTTGTGAGCACAGTGTTGGGGAGTTCAGCAGAGCAGAATTGTTTCTTTGTTTTCTGTTGTTAAATAAACCTCCTACAACCTCTGGAGAGGTCAGTGCCTGCCTCCTTTGCTTTTGTAATATCCTCCACAGGTATCCAGGGAAATTCTGCCTGTGCTGGTATCAGGCACAGCAAAGAGTTATTATTGTTCTGATCTACTGAGCAACAATTGCCTCTACTGTAAACCGAGTGGTAAATTCCAGACTTCATCCCAGAATACTTCTGAGACCAATAAACTTGGATACATTTGGAAACAGCATTCCTTCATGGGCGCATGCCAAGGAGATACCGGGTTCCAGATAAACCTCCAGAGTGAGTCTATTGACTCCAGTCCATTTACTCCAGGGACGGAGCTGGCTTGGTGTCTTTCCTGAAGAACTGCTGGATAGTAATGACTCCTATTTAATTAAAAAGCATGCCAAGAGGAATTTCAGGGTTTAGAAATGTGCTTGTCACTCAGAAACAAATTTATACTTGGTAAGAGAAGAGCTTGTTGTGTTTTTTTCCTTTTTCCCCTGGACACATCCACAATTATCTCTGATACATCCCTGGGCTGGAATCCACGGCGATGTCTCCGGGTCTGCGGTTTGGTTATTCGAGGTTGGAGCTCTGGTCTGTTGTGCAAGGCAGTTCCTCTGCCCTTAATTCACTTCTGACAACACTGCATTCCTCCCCGTGCCACTTCCAAACCAGTCACTAAGCTCTGCTCGGCTCCCTTTCCCCATCCCCTGACAGGCTGGGCACTCCACGGATTTGTCTTTAATTTCACAGAATTTTTGGGTGAGCAGTGCACAGCGGGGTGTCCTGGCTGCTGATCCTCTGCCAAACACACCGGATGCCCTCCCGGAGAGGTGGAAGAGATTTCATACAGGCTCTTGGAATAAAATCTTTCCAACAACTACAGGGAAGTGTTTGACTACATTGGAAAAATATCAGCGAGATAGTCCCCAGTTGCAGACCTTGCTAGGAGGGAATGTGGGAGGTAAAGGAGGAGAGTGAGGAAAAGCTTTTATCTACAACAAATGTTTTAAGTAGAGAATTTAAATCTGGAAAATATTAAGTTTATAAAGTTTCATGTGGACCAGAGACTCCCTCTCTCTGCTGCACCCACCTTGCTTATCTGGACTTTTTTCACACTCAGGGCTGTTACATGACCACTGTCCTCACATGATTCCACTGCAGCAGAGCCACAGAACCCTCACAATGACAGCTCCATATCCCCTCCATGCCCTGCTGCTTTCATTTGTGCCTTTTTCTCATCAGCTTCATCTTTCTGCTCTAACGGCACCTTAAACCAGCAGCATCACTGAGAGCATTTTCCCTCTATCCCCTCAATTCTCCTCGAGATGCCACTGCAAACGTCCCCACAGGGCACATCTCCACTGACTTCCATGCAGATGTGCCAACAAAAAGCTGGCCCAGCTCCTCTGGGAACGTGCCATCTAGTTCAGACAAATAACTCTGAGCAACCTACCACACTGCTAATCCTTTGGCCAATTTTAGAACCAATATTTTTTTATTGTTCTGAAAGTCCAAATAAATATTTTTTCCATTCTGGTTTTCATCTTGGGACAGAGGTGCCAAACTACTGTGAAGAGAAGAGTTTTATCCCCATTTTCAGCCAGGAACAGAAATAGACAACTAAGATTTTTCCTGCAAGATTTCCATCCTTGTTCTGGATAACACATCTCAGCACAGAGACCCATCCTCCAGTGAGTGGCTCCTGCAGTGTGTGGCTCCAAAGCTCTCTGCTCTGCGTTGTCGGTTTGGTACAACATGGTGCAAATTTACTACGCTGGGTCTGTGATTTAAAATCAGCAATAATGATGGTGACCCAGAAACTGGAGCTGGTTTGGGCAGCCTTAAAAGCAGCTTCTGAAACGTTGCACGCAGCCAGTCACCAAACCCAGGCTCCAATTCTGCTGACATTTGTGCGTCCCTAATTCTCGTTCTGTATTTGCAGCACGACCAAGATCCAAAACAAGAGCAGAGCTTCACTGCATTGTGTGCTCCACAGTGATGAGCCCTTGCCCTGATCCTCACTGGGAAAGGCAGTGCCAGGGCTCAGCGGGGATGCTCGGGGTGTGACAGGTCTGTGCAGACAAACAGCAGTCATGTGAGATGAAAGCTCATCTCGAGTCCTGTGATTTCCTTCTTACCTCCCTTGACCTCTTCCTTCTCCCCTGTTTTTTCCTGATTTCCCTCTGCCCTTTTAAAGCATTAACTCTGTGATTGTGCTTTCGAACTTTTGTGAAAGGGCCTGGAGGAAAGACAACGCTCAGCGAAGCACAGTCGTACTTCCACCGTCACTGGGATATTTCAAAGTGTTTTTCAGATGTGGTGATCCAGGAAACAAAGTTCATCTTGCAAAAATTTGCACACCTAGAAATGTCTTTTCCTTGCACCTGAGGCAGAACCAGGACTCCAGTGTGGGTTGATCAGTCCTGCCCTTCTACAGGAGCCCTCCAGCATGGGCATGCTGACACTGGGGTTAGCAAATCCAGAACAGGCATGGCAAGGAACACATTTCTGCAAACTATTTCCATTTTGTGACCAAAACACAAGACTTAAAGGCTCCTGACAAGGTTTGGATGTTGGCAACACTGCTGTTCCATGGGTCTAATCCCAGGCTGGGCAGATGAAACAGAAGCCCAAAGCAGAGGCAGCAGTGGCAGAAATGCTGCCCCGTTCTGGGATCAGTCCTGTGGAAAACTCTGCCTCCTTCCCCTTCATTTCCTACTTTCGGGCAGCACTGAAACACTGCTTTGTGCTGATGATTTCTGTCACTTACCACAGTGCAGCAGAGGGGCCAGAACCACCAGAGCAGAGCCAAGGCCAGCAGGAGGAAGAGGATCAACAAGGCGATGGCCAGGATGGTCCCGTCAGACTGGAGGAGAAGCACAGAGAGACTGTGACACCTGTGACACACAACTGTCCTCACACAGATCCTCCCCTGTGCACCCTCCCCCCAGCTGTGTCCCAAAGGCCCTTCTCCATTTATTGCCACATTAATGAGAATGATCAATTAAGTCACTCTCCATTTACTTTTCAGACAAGATGCAGCTTTGCTCTCTCCTCACACATCCAAATGTGGCACCTGCCCTCCCCCAACACCCCACTGCAGAGAGGCTGAGACCTCTCGTTCAATTCACAGGTTTTGCATCAGTTTTCTGACCCTCACAGTTACATAACACACAGATTAAAATTAATGTAACATTCCTCAGACTATTTAAGTGAAGACTTAGAAAAAGATTTTAAGGGGAGCTCACAACACGACCATGGAATCATGGAGTGGTTTGGGTTGGAAGGGACCTTAAAGCCCATCCAGTGCCACCCCGGGACCATGACACCTTCCACTGTCCCAGGGTGCTCCAAGCCCCATCCAACCCGGCCTTGGACACTTCCAGGGCAGCCACAGTATTGGCAATGTTTCACTGCAGTTCAAGCAACTTCTCTGCAGCTCTTTCCCTGCTGCAGCACAAACTTGACAGCGACGCTGGTGTTACAGCTGACTCCAGACAGAAAACTTGCAGTGAGATCTCCAGGGAACCATGACCCAGGTCCTCCTGCTCCTCTCAGCTGTGCTGACTCAGAGCAGCTCTGCCATGAGCTTTCCAAGAGAGCTGAACATCCATCACAAGGACACACAGGGAGTTTCCCCATCATTAACTCCAGAAGATCCCCTCCTCTCTGGCTGGGACTCTTCTCCCAGTTAAAACACATTTGCAATTCTCCACTATTGATCAGCCCTGCAAACTGCTGCACAGGCCAGCTCGATTCAGCTGTCAAGCCCCAAGTGTGCATCACTTCTTGCTGCTCAGATTTAACCCAAACCAGATGTCCCTGTCTCCCCGAGGTGTGCCAGCCTCCCCGTACCACTCCCCCCCAGGACTCGGCTATTCCCAGACCAGCAAGGCCTGACCTAAGCCTCTTTGAGAGGTTTTTGCTGCAAGAGCCAGACATTTAAACCCCTCCACCCGGTGTCAAGGCCACGGTGCCAGACTGAGGACACGTCCAGGAACAGACTGACCCGGCGGGTGCAAGAAATGGGTGCCTGCTTAAATCACTGCAACTCAAGGGCCAGATGACCTCCGATCATTCCAGAATGGGAGAGTCATGGAAGAACAACCAGGTTGAGAGCATTTTCCAAACTCTCTGCTGGTGCAGAAAGAATTTCTGGAGAACTTGGATCAAGACAACCTGATCTTTGACACTTGGAAGCAAGAGAAGGCAATCCACACAGGGGAAGAATTCACCCAAGGCATGTCTGGAAATGGAACTTGGACCCCAACACACACAAAAATATCTCATTTGAGAAGACCGAGCTGTACATTTGGGGCTGTTGCTCCAGACAAACAGCATAAAGGCACATCCATCATCTGCAAAATGCAACCTGCTGGTATTCAACGCTTTATAAAATGTGATCTCAGCTCTTTACTGCCATGAAATTGTAGAAGAAATCAGGCTTTTTATATCTAATCGTTATCTGCCCCCTCAGCCCCATACTGAAGCAAGTATTTGCTCATTAAGAATATTCTAAAATCAATTTGCAAAAATGCAAAACAAATTAAAGTGGCTTTTAAACGGTTTCCTGGGGATTTTTTGATTTGTTTTTAAAAAATAGAATTTGTTTTTACTTTTCTTTCCCCCGAGAACAACCCGTAAAGACCAATTTTTGATACCTCAACACATCTGTTCCTCTGCAATGCAACTGGTCTGGCCAGCTAGGGTTTTGTGTATAACAGCAGCAAACCAGTCCAGAGGACTGGGCAGGGTTGGAGGTGTCAGATCTTCCCAGTCTCACTCAGAACTGAGCTGTCACTCTGTGTAATGTCTATGGTTTTAAACAGCCAGAACTGTGCTGAGATTGAAGCTGCCACTCAGCCAAGCTGAATGATAAACAGGAACAAAAATCTGCCTGCTCAAAGAGTTTGCAAAAGTTCCACTGGCATTTGGAGATCTCTCTCCCAGTCTTATATAGCTGGTGAAAAAGGGCTGAAGCATTTCAAATGTCTGTTTTCATTCTATTTTTTTTAATCAAAATTTGGAAGAACAATGCAAACGCTCATGGAAACACTGAACCATGGAATAATGCAATGAGTGTGTTTAATACTTATTGAATACAGGCTGGCAATTCAGACCAGGAAAACAACTTTCATTTTAAAAAGAGAATTTTCACAGTCAACTAGAAGCTTTTTCATAAGAGAAGATCAATGGAGAAAAGCCTGGCTAGCCCCTGAATACACACAGTTACCTGTGATGGGTGCTACTGCCACAGGGACTCACCTTACACAGATAAACGTGGGGCTGGGACCCACAGTGAGAGCAACGACCTAAAACTCCACAGCTCCTGACCAGCTGACAAAAGCCAGACAGCAGAGGTACTCTCAGAGCTTGTGCCAAATTACTGAAAAACTTTGGCACTTTGCTTCCTGAGAAGTGTTGGAGACCTGGACAATATCCAGAGCTGTTCTTCTGAAACACCTTATCTTACCAAGAAACAGCAAGAGAAAAAAATAGTGGGCTCTTTCCATGGCCTCTCGAGGTGCTCCACATCTGAAGTGCTAAAACTCTCCCATGCAGGCTCTGGAACAAATAAGCTGTGGGGAAAGAGAGGCAGCTGTGCCTTGAAGACACCTCTGCCCTGCCAGAGTCCAGCAAGGCCAAGAAAAGGCTGCAAGTATTGCTGGCAGGGGGAGTACAGTGGAAAAGAACCTCTGGAAGATGTTGTACCATAGAGAGAAAGCAGGAGATCTGGAGCACGACATGTTAGAGGCATTTCCTCATCTAGAGGGGCTGTACAGATATTTATACATAGAGAGAGAATCTCAGAATCACAGAGTGCTTTGGGTTGGGAGGGACGGGAGGGACCTCAAAGCCCATCCAGTGCCACCCCTGCCACAGGCAGGGACACCTCCCACTGTCCCAGGCTGCTCCAAACCCCGTCCAGCCTCCCCTCAGCTGTGGAACTGTCAGGGACCTGAGAAGCCAGGCTGGGACTGGGGGAAGTCCTTGGCCAGGAGACACCAGCCTGGCCCCGCTCTTGGATTCCAGGTTCTCCTCGAGAATGGAGGGAAGGGATGGCAAAGTCTCATCCAGAAACTGCCCCGGGGTGTTTCCTGCCAACCACGGACCCACAAACCCTGGGGTGTGTCCTACAAGGGAAGGGCTCCCGGAGGCACACACCGATCCCGACCCCAAAGCTCGGGATGAACGAGGTGCACGCTCCTTTAGCAGCCAGGGCAGCGGGACGGCCCCTCCACGGCTGGGCCGTGAGGAAATGACTCCTCCTCAGCATTCCTTTGCTGTTCCCTGCTGAGGCTGCTGCCCGAGACCAGGCTCCCAAAATTCTGCCCCGGGAAGCGCGGATGCAATCATGAGGCAAGACAAAGCTAAGGCAGAAGCTGTGGTATTAAGCCCGTCTTTCATCTCACACATCCCCGATGCTTCTAACACAGAAACAAAAATAGATCCATTCATAGAAAAACATAAATCAGTTCACTGGAATTTCAATGGAACTATGGCATAATCCTGAGGGTTTTCCAAAAAATGCTGCTACACAGCAGATGGGCATTTTTGGTTGCATTTGGGTTTGTTTTGTTTTTTTAATCTTGTTTCTAAGATTTTATTTCCTAGTTTCTCACTTGACTGTGCCGACCTTTGCTGCACACAGCAACAGAAACCAACGTCTACCATTTATCACATACAGGAATTTTTTTAATATAACAGAAACAATGTGGCCTAATTTCTAAAAGGAAATGAAAACTCACTGCTCTGCAGGGTCAGCCTCTGTTCCGTGTCTGTGGAGCTGCTTGAGCAGGAGCCAAGCTCAGCAGGGGATGTGAGCACGAAGCACCTGCTTGAGGTCACCCAGCAAAGGTGTTCTCAGCTCCTTTCCCCTGTTTTCTGTGCTGTGACATGAAATGCCCCTCTGGCAATGATCTAATTCCCTCCTCTCCTTCCAGAGCTGAAAGGAGATGAGAGCTGCAAACGCTTTTCCGGCTTATTTGCTTTCCAGCCCGGTGCAACCACCAGAGCAGCCTCCCTTTCCCCCAGGCTGGACAGAGCCGGAGCGAGAGGCGCCTCTGTCCTGAGGAGCTCCCCCTGCAAATAGAGCAGGCAAACACACGGTGGGAAGGAGGAGTGATCACTGTGCCCTCTGTTACAAGGGAACATCTCTGGTCGGGGAAAACAATTCTCTAACCCTCGATTGCGGTGTTTATCCTTATGAAACTCATTGAACGTTTCCTTCAGCCCCCCGGGCTGAGCAGGGGAGGCTCCTCACAGGCAGCTCCCCACGACTCTGATGGGGTAAGAACCTGCCAGCATGACCTGGACACACGCAACAGCTTTGGGATAAGTCTCCTTCTGAAACTCAGTTTAAATTGACATCACATTTTCAACAGAAAAACATTTCAATAAAATTAAACATTTCATTTCGGAGTGCTCTGTTTCAACCTCATTCTTAAGTGGAGTTTCACCCTTGGAGATGCACATGTGTGCAGAGATCCTGGACTGCATTTCCTCTCTAACCTCAGCACTGTCACAGGAGCACAGGCTGCACAGCCACAAACTATTCTGATGTTTTCAAATTAAAGCTTTTCAAAACTTCCATCCTGTCTGGCCCCCACCTCCAATTTATTGGTCTCTTCTGTGACTCCCTGTTTCCCAACCCATAGGAACACGGGTTTTGCAATGTGACAACCACACTTCAGGGTGTTACAAACCAGCCCATGGAGCAATATTGGAGTGAAATAATCTCTGCACGTTTAACTCTTCGGGTGACCTGTGGCAGCAAAAACGGTCCCTGCCTACAATACTTGCAGCATTTAAGAGCAATTTCTTGTAGAAGCAAACCCGAAATCTCATGCCCTGGAGCTCCCAGCGAGCCATGCCTCAGTTAATAACAAACACCCAGGTCAAGGCCCCAGGAAAGTCTCATTAAATGAACTGTGCAGCTTCAAGAAGCCTCTATTGACACCCCAGGGAGTGCCTTTGGCTGCCTGCGGACCCAGGGGCACTGATCCCTGGCACAGCCCTAATTGTGCCCCCCAGAACAAAGTCATGATTGAAAAACCCACGCTGAATTACATCGCACTGACACCGAATTACACTTCCTTTGAATTAAAAACAAAGAACAACAAACCCAACAAAAACAAGCCTGCAGTGAAAGGGCATTGGTTTTTACTACCAGGCTGCAGTTCTTACTTGATTTTCTAACTTTCTCCACATTTAAAGGTCAAATCCATCCACTATTGATTAACACAAAGGTGCAAATTCCTTCAGCCTTTCAAACTGCCCCAGGGAGAAAGCCGACACCCGGCTGTAGTGAGGCTGTGCCAGTCCTCACCTCCTTTTGGCAGCTGCAAAACCTCTCCAGGTTCAAAGTTTTAGCTGACCCTGATGGCTCCCACACCCTTTCAGCTGGAACTGTCAGACCAGAGGGGCTGTTTCTATCCCAAATTGAGTCTACCCCCCGCCTGACACCTCAGCCAACATCCCACGCCATTTACGGACCTGGTGGCATTCCCTGCTCCCAGCCAAGAGCTGCCCAGGAAGAGCTGGGTTATGCTGTCCCTGCAGTTTTCACCTCCCGTCCAGTTTTGGGTCTGAGAGCTACCAGTGCAAGAGGTCGTGAGTGGTTTTTCCTCTTCTGGGAGCATTTTAGAAAATGAACAAAGGCTTATTTCAATTCCCATCCTGGCTTCCCTCCGAGATGCTCTTTCTGCACTGCAGAACTTGGCTCTGACTTCCTGCCCCCAAACACGGCCTTGGCAATTCTTTCCTCTCTTGTAGATTCCCTTTCCTGACCTTGCCTGGTGTGCAGTGCCTGGGCACACCTGCACATTCACAACACAGCATTTAACAATTTCTCTCTCTCTCCCAGTTCTCCAAACTCCTCACACAGCAACAGGAGTAATTCCCTTTCTAAGAGCTCCCCAACTCCACCAGCACCACTTGCTAATTCTTCCAGCAGGGAGTCAAAGTCCAACTGACTTTTCTGATTGCTCATTTTTGGTCTTTGCTTGCCAGGAAAGCAGCTGTCTGCTTCAGCTATGCTCTCAATTGAATTTTTGCTTCCCTGGATTAACTCCAGAGAGTCCTTGAAAATGGGCAGTTGATAGAAAATGACAGCTCTTGCTTACAGGGAAAATGGGATTTGTGCGGATTATTTACACATTGCATAGGAAGGCTTTGTTGTGGAGCTGCATCAGAATATGAATGGCAGAGCTTTTCAGGCCATGGAGCTGCTGGCTTTGTTCCTTCTCCCACTGAACACCCATTCCTGGGGAGCAGATGGGGTTGGGGTTCAGGGCATTGGCACCGAGCTGCGCGTGGCACTGCTGCCATCAGGTAAGCTTTCGGAGAGGGCATTCCAGACCTCCCTCCAAACCTGACCATTCCAAAACACAGCACGGAGGGGAACCCAAAGCTCGAGTTCAAGTGACACAAAAGCCTTTTCTCAGCTGGTGCCTCAGCCTTTGTGGGCCACAGAACCCTTCTGGTAACTGATGTTGTACGTCTTGGCCTCTCCCTTGTTCTGCACGGAAACCCAGTGGCCTTGGCTGCACAGGGACTAAAGCAGGCTGGGAACACATTTTTAAGTCTTTCTGGCAACACTGCTCTGGCTTCCCAAAAATTGCTTTAGGTCAGTTCACAGGAAAATTAAAGCAGGGCCTCACCCATGGCCTGTACCGTGACAGGTCTGCCCACAGATGAATAAAGCTGAATACACTGAAGCATGAAGGACTTCTGGGAATTCCAAATGAATTCCAAACGAATTCCTTCACTGCCCTCTCCAGCACGACTCATTTCATGCCCTGTTCCCAACAGCCAGGACTCAGCAGAAGCAGCATCTTCAGCATTGCTGGGAATTACAAATTTCATCATCCCGGCTCCAGCAGAGCCCGAGTGCAGCAATTCCCCACCAACAGCGGGGGCTGCAGCCACAAACCCCCCCACTCCAGGGGAGAGCCCAGCACATCTTTGTGTAAGGAGGTAAGGAGGGCAGCAGAGCTGCTCCTTGTTCCCTGGGCAGTGGCCAGGCAGGCACAGACACCTCCAGGGCACTGCCAGCCCAACTCTGGCCCCTGTCCCACCACAGACAGAGCCTGGGGCGTTTACTGAAGGCTGAAAAGCCTAGACACGCAAAATGTCACATTGCCACACCTTCAAACTCACCTTCAAGGGGGGAACACATCCTTCACACCAGCCTTACCCAACCTGGCAGCCCTGCTACTGACATTACACACACCTGCTGCTGAGTCCCACCACCCCACAGAAGCATTTTAGGAATCAAAACTTACACAGTGCGTGCTGGAGATGATGACCGAGCTGGAGATGAAGCTCAGACCATCGTTCATACTGACTTGAAGAGCTGCTTCCCTGAAAAAAAACAAGAGACGAGTCAGGGCAGCTCATCCACAGCCCTCTGGCTGATACCATCCCAGGCCCTGGGCTGCTGGGGCTCAGAAAAGCCTCTTGTGCAGGTAATTCCCACTGCTGGTGCCCTGGTCCCTGGGCTCCAGTGCTCAGCTGCCAGTGATCAGGAGGGAATGTCAGCCTGGGATCCCAAGAGGAGCAGCAGAGCATGGGGAGCTGACCCAGACCCATCTCCCCACAGGCAGAGTGAATATTGGGGTAGGGAAAACGTACATGCCAACTTCTCTCAGCACAGGTGCTGGGCACAGCAGGTAGGTGTCCTCCACCACGAAAGGCTTCTCATCTGGAAATGAGAAATAGTGGGATTTACTGCCAAATCGGTGCTACAGGCCTTAGAGAGCAAGCTTAAATAATTGGTTTTCCTCACTCTTGATACATAAGCAAGATGGGGGATAAAGAGCTGCCTCACATGTCTGAGCCACAGCACAGCTGAAGGTGTGGAGCTTTTTGGGAGGTCAGGATCACTCTGTGCAGGAGCCCAGCTGGAGTTGCAACAGGTTATATTAAAGTGGAGATACCCAAGTAAACAAAATTGTACATTGTGGAAAATTTTGCGTTTCAAGGCAGAAACATCTCCCCTGGGCTGCTGAGATGAGTTTGCTCACGTGGGTGGTGGGAAATGATGCTCAGAGCACCAGCAGCAGAGCACTCCTGATCCTGCTCTGCTCTCAGCTCTCACAGCACATTTTGCTGCATTTATGAGTCATAAAGAGGTACTGACTACAAGAATCTATCCCATCACGCAGGAGCAGGGCTCACCAAGGCAAGCATCCCTTCCCAGACATTCCTAGAAGAGGTTTCTGCTGGGTACAAAGTTTTAGAAAGCAACAGTATTGCTCTGGTAATTCCTGTCACACATTAGAGCCCCTGTCTCATACCGGTGTATTTCTTTGCTTTGGAAGCAATAGAAAAGGAGATTTCCTCAGGGAGGTTAGGAACTGTTAATTTTTTACACTCCATTAAAAAAAGAAGGAAAAAAAAAAAAGAAATGGCAATGAAAAGTTCTAACCTTCCCTGAAGTTGTCCTTGCAGCACATCCAGGCCCTCAGTTTTGCAATGGAGTTACCAAACCAAGCAGCATTTCCCACTCTGCACGAGGCAGATGCGCAGTGGTGGCACATCTGGTCCCACAGTGCTGTTCTCACCCTGATTTATGACGGTATCATTAACTCTCATGGATTTATGACATGGTCTCGGTGCACACGTGCCAAGAAAATGAAGATCAGTGTCTTGTTTTCTCCTTTGCTAGCTCTGGCAGCCAAGGCCAAAGGCTTCTCCGTGCCAGCATTCACTGAAACAAAAGCTGCTTCATCTCCTAAGGCCTTTCCCTTAGATCTCGTTAGGTTTTTGTTTCTCTTTCTCTCCCTTCCCGCTCCCAACTCCCATCAGTCCGTGCCTCTCTAGAAAGTTTATCAGCCCGGAGTGCCCCGGGGGAGCTCCTGGCCGGCCAGGCTGGCTGCAGGCAGAGATTAGTTTGTTTGGAGAATGTTTGTGTTTCACCGCAAAAATGAGTGACTGTTTCCCTCTGCTCTAAACAAAAGAGGATCCATTTGGTTTGCATAACTCTGGCCCATCTGGCTCCATCCTGGAACACGGACACGGGGAAAGCAAACACAGCCACACTTCTCATCTGCTCCCGCACCGGAGCTGGGGATGCATCGAGAGAGCGGCGCTGAGCTGGCCTGCTGCAGGACAGACCTGCTGTGTCGCAGGGCTGGGAGATGGGCTGAGCGCTCCCCAGCCCCAGAGCTCGTGCCAGAGCCTGGGTTCTGTGGTTTGGACCGCTGACAGCGGTGGTGGAAGGGCTGGGGAGGGAGGGAGGAGCGCTCTGCTCACTGCTGAGTTTGCTGCTCTGGACGTCATTTCGGTCCCTGCTCGGGGCTGGCCAGGGAGTGGGGCAGGAATCACTTTGCCTCCTTGGACAGCTTCACAGAAGGGATGCCCAGGCCTCGATCCCCTCCCAGACACCTCCAGGAAACAGCTCAATGCCTCAGTTCCACCACAGCGATGGGCACAACTTCCTCCCTCCCTGTGCATCCCTCCTTCAAGCAAAACAAGGTCAAGCTGTATAAACCCCCCAGATGACCCAAACTGGCCAGTCCTGAGGCCTGAGCCGTTCAGAGCAGGAATGGAGGAGGGTCAAACCTCCCACAAAAACACATCTGGGTTCTGTGGATGCCCTTTCAACCAGGTACCTGATACTGCTCAGACTCCTGCAATTCTATGCCCGGAGTTCCTACACCTGAACAGCTAAATGGAGCCTGGAAAGTCTATTATTCCCAGCAACAGTGAATAATTTCTTATGCCATTAGCAGGGTGTAACCTTCTGGCAAGTCAGGACTTGGAATATTTCCCAACCATAATACTAAAAGCTTCAATATATGCAGGATGCTTTAACACAAAAGAGCAAACCTCAGGAAAAAAAGATACAAGAACCCAAGGAAGGTGACAGAAAGCAGCACTTTCTTGTAGCCATATAACCATGCCAGAATTAACAGCCTTCCCTCTGGTTAATGGTTCATCCAAGAACCCACTGGTGCAGTGAAATCGGGCTGCAAGGATCCATTCCAGGAGGGTTTAGGAAAGCCCAGCATTCCAAACTGCCACTGCAACACTGCCAGTGCTGATTGCAGGACTCGCAGGATCAGCGGTATTTTGGTCCAGAAAAGGCTGCAAAAGCTGTTTGCCAAACTTCCATTTATCACACACTCACAGTTTCCTTCTGCTCTCCCTGTACTTATGATCTGCATTCAGCTGAAGTACATCTCAGAGCTGCTTTGCCCTGATCTGCTGCTCCTGCAGGAGGGGAGGCTCCAGTCCAGCCTGGCTGGGGCGGAGGCCGCTGCTCTTAGAGGGCTCTGCACCTCATCCCACCTGAGACGGCAGCTTCGAGTCATCCTGAGCACTTCCACCGTCCCTTTGTCGCCTCAGATGAGCCAAAACACCTCCCTAATTCTCTGCCCCACCTACCAAAGCTGGGTCTCTGTTCCCCCTGGCTGACTCCTCCTCTCATGCCACTCCTGTGACAACTCTGCAAGCGAAGTTTGTGTTTCAAACCCCTTTTGTGGGAGATGGGAATGCAGGAAGACACTGGAACTCTGAGCTACAGAAACTGCCTACGAGAAAGACCCATAAATAAGAAATGTTTTGTTAATGCTGTAATGAAAACCACATTGAGATCAGCTGGAATTGCTCTGCTTTGTGCAGGGACACACGAGCCCCGAGTGCCAAAGCCTTCCAGAGCAGAGTGATAAGCACAGAGCAGTGATACCACACTCCCAGCAGCCTCTGGATGGAGGGCAGGGATTTGCTCTGAGGGGTTCATGTGCTGAGCAAACAACTGTCCAAGGGGGCTACAAGAGAAGCTGGCAGAGCAGCCCAGTGTTGATTTGCTCGGGGAGCAGCGCGTGCTGCACCATCTCAGGGTCCCTCGGGCAGGAGCCCTGGGCCAGCACGGCCCCAGCCCCGGGGCTGTCCCCATCAGCTCTTCACTGGTGCCACACAGAGAGCACCCAGCAGCACCCGGAGCACTGGGGGAGCCTGGCAGAGCTCCCACCCTGCACACGGGGGCTGCTGCTCCCTCAGCACAAATCCCCACTGCAGGGAACGCTGCTGGAGGCAAAGGCTCAGGAGCCTGGGTTAAAAGTCCTGACACTGCAATTTGTTGGAGGATGGGGCAGCATCTGAGGGAAGCACAACCATTTCTTCCTTCTTCATGTTCTTTGACAAGCAGTGACTTCAGCCACCCTTCAAAATCGGAGGCCAAGCTCGCCCTGGTGCATGTTCCCACCTCGGAAAGATTGGAGGCATGGATTGTGTCCCTCACAAAGGTCACACCCCCCAGGATACCTGAGGGAGTTGGGACAGAGAGAGACATTCCCTGGTACCAGAGTGGGAGGAGAAAAGCTGCTGTTAGAAAATAAAAAGATTCAGAGGTGGGTTACAGTGACACGCTCAGGCAGGGAAATCAGGGGTTAGAGAGTGGAACTGCAAAGCAAAACATTCCTGTGCTAAGAGTGACAAAGCTGCAAGAAAGGGAAGAGGATATCACAAGAAAAGTGCTGTGCTGCCAGGAGAAATGAGAGATGGGGGAAATGGAGCAATCTGTCAGGCTTTAAAAGCAGAAGACAATTTTTAGGAGGCATTTGTTGGGCAGTCTGGGGATCCAGTCCCCATCACCCCACTCTCTGCTGCTCCCGGTGTTTTTGTCTGAATAAAAAATCCAGGCCAGTTTGTGCAAAGGAGGGGGTTTGGCCAAGCATCCAGAGCATTCACTGAGTGCAGCAGATCCAGCCCCAGCTCTGCTGTGGTGCCTGCTCCTTCACCAGCCTTTCATCTCTCTATTCAGCTGCGAATTGCTTAGGACAGAGCTCAGCCTCTCTGCCCAGAGCTATCTTTGCTGGCTCCTGCACAATCTGGGCAGACACAGACATTTTAGCACCACAGAGCAGCCATAAGTCACTGCACTGGATAATTACTTTTAACTCTGTGCAGGCTGAACCCAATTCTCCCAGGTCCTGCTGCTGGCAGGAACACCCTGCTGCTGAACATGCATCTGATTACAGCTCTGCTCAGCCAAATATTCCTCATGGTTTCTACAGATGTTCCTCTTTTTTTTTTTTTATCCCATAACTATGAACATTATGAGTCGATGCTCTCTTCACCTGCCACTTTTCCCTGCCAATAATCCCAATAAAACCCCATTAGCTCATGCCTTTAACCTCAGCACGTCCCAGCCATGCTCACTACATCTCATCTGGGATAATTTAAGGTTTCAGGAACTGTTGGCTTAGCGTTATCTTTAAAAATACCTCCCTCCCTGATACAATCGGAGGCAGAGAGGTTTCAAGCAAACAAAGGCAGCTGAGCTATCCAACCTCCACGAGGTTTCCATAAAATCCCCGTTCAGTTCTCTCAGGGCTGTTTGAGTTGGGAGCAGCAGGCAGGGGCTGCAGGCTCTGGGATCTCCCACAGAGCAACTCAAACCCAGCAGAGCTGTGCCAGCTCCCGCCTGGAGAGGCCTGGCTTTGGGAACCGCTGAGCTCCCTCAGTCAGGGAGGGGCTGAACCCCGAATTTGGGGTTGTGTCCTTCTCCTGCCACGTCACAGCCTCCAACAACCCCGGGCTGTGCAGAGCAGCCGCAGAGGCCTTGGTGCAGTGCCAGGGGCAGTGAGCTCACTCTTCACCTCTGCATCCTCTCAGGACACCATGAATGCATCAGGTCAGAGGGCAGGAAATGTATTTGCCCTTTATCCTCATTTTGCACAGCCGTTCTGTGGACACAGGAAGGCAGCTTCAAATTCAGAAAGCCCGGGGGCTGCGTTAAGATAAGCCACGATGAGACTGCGATGACAGACAGATAAAAGGTGACTGGGCTGGGCCAGCACAGAGGGAGGAAGGATTCCTCCTCCGCCTCCCCCCTCAGCAGCAGTGTTCGGGATGAGGGCACCCTCACACAGCTTCCCTGTGTTGGTGTCCCCACAGACAGGACCCTGAGCAGGGGGAAGCTGGTGGGTGGCACTCCCAGCTCCGTGAAAGCCTTCCAGGAATGAGTGCCCTGCTCCACAGCCCTCCAGCTTCTGCTCCTCACATCCTCGGCACTGACCGCATCTGAATTAAGCAAACGTGAGCCAGGGCCAGCCAAACTTTCTGCTCGGTGACTCAGGAGCTGGCAAGCCCAGAACGTGCCTGTGGGAGGAGGCACTGCAAGAGCTCAACTGTCCCACACCTGCCCCAGGGCGCAGTGACATCCCACACGGGGCAAGCGGCCCCAGCAAACCCCCCCTGCTCCAAACAAGTTACACAGATGCTCAGAACACACTGAGCCTTTAGATTTCCACTTTTTAGAGCTAATTAATGCATTTATTTTACACTGAACAGGGTCAGGACTGCCTCCGAAACAACGAGGCATTTTCTGAACAAATCCCGCGTTAGGAAGGATGAATTCTGCTGCCACTGCTGGTGTCAGCTGTGAGTTTTCTGGTTTCCCGTGAGGGTCAGAGGAAAGCAGTGGGGTCCTCAGTCCTGCCAGCTCAGTGGCTCCCAGCGCACGTCACGAACAGAGCAGACCCTCAGGGGACCATTTGCTTCTCTTACCTCGGTTCTTCTGCCGGGGGAGCTGCAGAGGGAACTTTCCAAGCTTCCCCAGCAGCACAGCAGTGCCTGAGCCACTGCTCCAGCACAGCCTCCACCAGCAGGGAGTGCGGAGCTGCACGAGCAGCCCCACTGAGCCCCCCAAAACACAGCCCCGATCCCGCTGCTCACAGCCCAGCAGGACACTGAGGGATGCTCTTTGCACCGAGGTCCTGCCTCCTGCATTTTCATCCCCCTGCAGCTCCTCTGCCGTCAGTCACAGCACACAGTGCCACCAGCGATTTGCCTCTTAAAAAATAATCCCTTCTGCATGCTGCAAACGAAAAGCTCCTCATCCCGTAATTACTGCTTTCACAATCAACGTATTTTGAAGATCCAAATGCCTGCCAGTGCAGAGTCAGAAGGGAAAACAAAACAAATCCAAGGAGCTTACTGAGGGTGACCGTGTCGTTGATCCTGAAGCTGCAGAGCACCCGGTCAACGTTGCGGGCGTGGCGAAAGCCATTTCCCCTCACCACAACCTGGAAGGACTCTGCAAAAACAGGCACTGGGTTATTATTGATGCAGAGCCAGGCAGGGAATGGTCAGACAAGGCACATCTCACAGGTTTTCAACTGCTAAAATTGGCAGCTTAACAATTTAGTTTAAAAACTGTTAAAAATGCAACTTCCACACTCTCCGCTACCCATTTTCAACTTGAATTTTTAGAAGCAGGAAAGAATTCACCGCAGACACACTTTAACTGGCCTGCAGTGGAAACATGAAGCTTCAAGGACACTGAGCTTTCCCCTCTCCAAGTGTCTATTTTAAATGGGAGAAAGTTTTGGGTGAAGAAAGGCAGAAGTATCTTTCCATGGAAAGGCAAAAAAATCTTCTAGTGACAGATAACTGGGAGAAGTTCAGGTGTTCCTTTCCCAGGTAACTGCAAAGGAAGCAGCCCCCACAACTCCTGTGACTCTCTGGGAGAGGCACTCAGCTCATCCCCACTGGAGTTTGGCTGGGGAATGTGATTTGGACACGAAATTGTCCAAGACAACCCAGGAGCAACCTCAGTGACACCACCCTGGATTTAAAATCCCCAGGAGCAGCAGGGAACCTCGTTTTTGCAGGTTCAGATCTTTCCCCTTTGCATTTTACAGTCCCCATCTTCTCTCATCTCCCCTGAGGATCCGCACACTGTACTCGTCAAGAAAAGCAGATTTGCTCTGGAATCTGGGCTCCCTTCCAGGTCCCACTCGTTTACAGCCAAGCTGCAAATCATCCCAGCACATCCAGGGAAGCTGCTCCAGGCCCACTGAGTGCTGTGGGAGAGCACTTGGGAAGTGCACAAGAGCTCTGTTCTGGTGAATATTCAAGAGAAATCGCAGAAGTCTCCAGCTCTGGGGGATGCGAGTTCAAGTACAAAGAACAGAATATCAGTGAGACCACGGGACCCTGGCTCTGCTTGGGGCTGGACTGAACAGCCAGTGCCCCCTGCACAGCCAAATCATCCAAAAGCTGCCATTTCAGAACGATGTCACTGCTGGAATTCATCCCTGCAGGGTCCTGGACACGTCAGCAGTGCAAGAGTGGCCTCAGGAACCCTCAGGTTTGCTCCTTGCAAACAAAAAGAAAGGAAAAAACTGCCACCATTGCTCAAGGATGTGCAGAGGAACACGAAAACACGAGGTGTCACAGCTGTACCTGCAAACATTGATTTCAAGGACACCAATGCACATAATTTGTGCAGCCAGTGGCACTTTCATTGGTCTCAAAGCCCTAAGTGATTAAATTACTGCAGTCCAAGAGCAAGGGACTGTTTGTCCAAGCTTGGAGACGAGGCCCTGAACTGAGGATCCAAATAACTGCTGGCATTTTCCAAGGATTGCTCCTCTTGTGAAGTGCTGGCCAAATTCTGGTGCAAACAGTTTTTATAAACCCCTCTGCATTTCCTCTCAGCTGCTCTGCCGGGCACGGCTGTTCCTACCCCTGTCTTCCCATTAAGGCACAAGGAATGGCAGCGATAAGATCAAAGCATTTAGCAAGTGTTAAAGATGGTTATAAATGGTGATTGTAAGTCATCTTCTGGCCCATGACATTCTATAAGCATCCTTGTTTATCACTTGAATAAGCATGTAAATGTATTTTTAAGTGCAGTTCGTCTACTTCATGTCTGGCCCAGCCCGAGTAAGACAGCCTGGTTTGACAGAAGAATATTTATGCAAAACTTCAGAATTCAGGCCTTTTCTGTAAGAAAATCCCATTTGATCACTTGGCAGAAGTGGGACATGTGCACACTACCCTAAGGTGAAAAAGAAATACACCCCCCCAAAAAAGGTGAAGTATTTAGTCCCAGGTAATTAGTGAATTTTGCACTCTGCAGCAATTAGAGATGAACTGAAAATTGTATTTTAGGCAACATGAAGAACCGTGGCCTCGTTCATACTTACCCCCTGCACAGATACTGGAAGGCTCCGCTGCCAGGATTTCTATGCAGGACTTCTTCAAAATCTGAAAGAGACAAAGTGTCGTGAAGTAGCTCAGCCTTTGTTTCCACCGAAACTGAGACGTGAGAGGTGCGGGAGGGGCATTGCTGTCAACATTTCACCCATCAGAGCATTTCGCATTCGTGGCTCAACCACGGCTCTCAGCTTTCCACCGCAAAGCCCCCAACCTTCCACCCCTGCCCTCCCCGAGCTGCGGCTGGGTTGGGGGGTGAGGGATGCCGGGCTCTGCCCTGTCCCAGGGCGCTCCTGGCTTCCAGCACAAAGGGATTCTGCAGCCCCTGAGCCGCAGCATCGCTGTCCCCCCCTTGCAGCCACACCTCCCTCCCCAGAGCTATTCCGGACCCGAAACCCCAAATAAAACATCACACGTTTAAGCTCAACTGTTCAGCTTTGCACTAAAGCACCCCAGAAATACCTGCAGAGCCGCTTCTCTCGCCCGAGGGGCTGCGACCTCTGTTCTTAACCCGATTTAGGCGAGCCCCCCCGAGGGCATCCCCAGAGCTGCTCTGGGATGTCAGACCAGGCGCACGGACAATTCTGCCTTTAACCCAGGCTCAAAGGAAGCAGCGTGTCCCTGCAAGGGCTGTCCTCGCCTTTCAGCGCTTGGGGTGCAGGATTTACACAAACGCCAGCGGGCTGGGGCTGGGCTCGCTCTTGCCCCGCGGTGCCGGAGCCTCTGCCCGGCTCTGCGGGCACCCGCAGCTCCTCCGAGCTCAGCCGGAGCTGTGCCAGGGCCCGAGCCCGGGACAGCAGCGCCGAGAGCTGGGGGGGCTCAGCCCCAGCCCCTGCACGAGGCAACGCCGACCAAAATCCAGATCAGCTCCGAGAGGCACGCAAATGTCGGCCAAGCATCATTTGGTGACTCAAACCCAACATGAAAACTATTTTCCCAACTTTAAATTGAAACATCTGTAAGGAAAGAACAGCAACCAATACAATAAATTCTGTAAGAAAAAGATAGCTTTTTTTTTTTTTTCCTCCACAGTCACAGCTCCCTGCCTCAAATACCTAATTGCCAAAACTACTCAGAGAGCCAGGCTTTGCTCTTTAAAACATTTAAACAGAAGTTTGAGTTACTCAGGAGGCAGGGCTGAAAGTACCAAGGGGCTGAAGGAAGCAGGACGGTCTGAGCTGGTGGCAGCCTGACAGGTGAGGAGAGAGAAGATCTGCAGGAACAAGGTTTTACAGGAACTGTCAAGTGGAAAAAAAGAGAAAGTCAACAGTTGAGAGCAGAACTGAGAAGGACTAGAAGAACTTAAAAGGCAGAATAAGGAAAAACACAAAGAATGTAAAATACAATCAATACTTTTCTTTTTTTTAACGAAGTAAAACCTCACATGGTTAAATTTGAGAGTCGTGATTTCTACTCAGCTATTTGCAAACATTCTGCTGTAAGGCAGCTCGGATGGGGGAATAGCAGGTGTCTCAGTTAGATGATGCAGATCTCCCAGTCCAGTCTACTCCCTTTACATGACTATAAAAAACTGGCCTTAAACACTTTTACAGTGCCAATTGCAATATTTATTTTGATTTAGATTAAGTTTCCAATGCTCCAAGCACACACCCTAACTTAAAGTGAACATCAGGCAGAATTATTGCAAAAGGCAGAAGAACTATTACAAAGGAATTCCTTTATGTCTCTTCCTCATTAAAAAAATACATTCAAAAAGCATTCAATGCCTTCATTGTGGATTTCATCAGATCTGTCCTTTTCTGAGGGCACAGCCTTGGTGGGCTGGAGGTGCAGCTCATCCCTGAGGTCTGGCTTCCCAGGGAAGCAAATCCCATGGAAGGGTGGTGATGCAACCTCCTGACTCTTTTACCTTTCTGCCAGGAGAGCCCCAGAAGGTCACGGGGACCTTCTGGGGACAAAGGGAAGAAGGGGAGTGAAATTCTGCAGCTTTCACTTGCTATATTCTGCTCACAATGAGCACACAGCCAGATCCCTTCACCACAGCATCTGCAAGTTCCTTATACATTCTTCTCACCAAATTTAGGAATTCTAATTAGCAAACAGGATGCTGAAAAAGAAATTGGTTTGCTGTATAAAAAAGTCACATTGGAACTCATGGGAGAGAAAGGACCATACCCCACAGCACCCTCAACACCCTCAGCTCCCAGCTTAAGAATCAGGTTTTTGAGCATGACCTCAGTGTGGGATTGGACTCTCCTCTCAATTCAGCACCGTCTCCAGGGCTTGGTGGTGCTTGGAGGAGACAATTCCTCCTAGAGCTCCGGGAGCAGATCTCCCTGCAGCTGCTCTCTGGCTCCCACAGAAAAGGAAGGGCCGGTGCTCAGGAACGTTCCCAGCCCCACCACCCCGAACATCTTTGCTCAGCAGATCCAGGGGCCCAGCTGAGGCCAGCCCGGAGCTCCACCACTCCCAGCTCCCACCCTCTTCCCTTTTCCAGAGGGACTTCCAAGTCCACCACCTCTGCACACTCAGAGGGTCGAGAAAGACCCGCTCAGGACAGGGCAGGAGGGGAAAGTCAGGGCAGCTCACACCAAACCCCTGCAGACCCACACTGACCCAGAGTTAATCACATCTCCAGAGTTAATTCCAGCACTCATCTCCCCAGGCTCATCACTGGGTCTCTCTCCTCCCCCTGTGACACCAGCCAGCAGTCGTAGCCTGGTCAATCCCCTCTCCACGTGCTGAGCATCCTTGCTGTGCCAACCCTCACACAGGAACTGAAAGGAGCCTCCAGATCCCAGGGCCCTTTCACCATTAACGCTCCCTGTGACCACAGAGGCTTCGTCTGCTCCAGCACAGGGGTGCTTTTGGCAAGCATGAGAAAAGTAGGAAAGAGGGACCTGATTTTCCAGCTAGAACAGGAATCTACAGATTGTTTGTTATTCTCTGGAGTGATTAATGTCCTCCTTGTCATTGCTTTCACTCACAAAACCACTTCCCTTCTCCCCAGGCTACTGCAATGACTCCACTCCCGTGCAAATGCTCAGGTCACAGATCATCACTGCACAATTGCACTTCCCTGTGACCCGCCTTCCCAAGCTGGGAAATCTTGCACCAGTCAGCTGGAGCAGTTCTTGACTGGCTGCCTGGAGGCTGAAGTCTTCCCACTCTGTTCAGTACAACTGGAAGGGGAGTCAGAGCTGCTGCTGGAATTCATTAAAAACAGCTGCAAAGGGAATGCAGGGCTGGGAAGCAAACTATTGCTTTTTTGTTGTTTTGTTGCTTTCCTAAATGACATGCAACACCTGATGGTCCAAGAGAGCTGAGGCAGTGGATCCACGCTCAGACAGTGCCAGGAAAACCAAGAAGCCAGGGATTGTATTCCACGTCCATGCAAGAGCACCAGGGAAAATTGAGCCTGTGCTGAGGGAATGGTTTTGCTTGGAATTGCGTTGTCCAAATAGTGTGTAACTACTGTAAACAGAGAAACCTGAGCCCCCCAGTGAATCCCCCCTCCCCAGCTCCACGTTGTAGCTTTCATCTGGGTTTTATCACCCAAGCAGCCCCAAAATGAGAACATGTAGGGCCCCAGACGGATTTCCCATCCTGTGCAGCCACGGGAAGCAATGGAATCAGCCCAGCCACTGCAGTGGGCCAGCTCTTCTACCCTGCACCCAGTCCCTGCAGGAAATGCCAGGAGCTGGGAGTAGGGAAACCTAGGGACCTGCTGATAAACTCAGCCTTGAAGTAGCATTTTAGTACAAACCAAGGCTGGTTCCTTTGGGCTAAAGGATCCAGGGATTTTTCATCAGGTTCTTGTGAACACAGGAAAACCAAACCTTGAGCTGTGCAGGGTAACACCAACGTGCACAAGTGCAAACACCCGAGTGAAAATACTCACAGAGTCTATGATCCCCTGCAGGGCTTCAAACCCATCGTTCACTGGGAAGACGTGATCTTTGCTGTCAGCAATCCGGGCCAGCTGACACAGTGGGGAGAGGAAATAAAACAGAAATGCAAAGAATGTGATCAATTAGCCAGCAGGCAGCAAATGAAGACTTCTCCAGATTAATTTGCTTGCAAATAAAACCCTCAAATAGTCAACCACTCTCTCTGGATTGCCACTGTATTATGGTTTATTAAGCAGTAAAAAGTTTATCTTGTCAGCCTGATTGGCTTTATAAAGCTCTGTATCAGGGATCAGAAAAGACTTGGGGACAAGACAGAATGTGGCTTTCTCTGGTCTAATGATCTTTAGGGAAAAGGTTGCACCCAAAAAAGGTTGGAGCCTATAATCATGGAGGCCTTTTCCAGCCTTAATTCTTCCACAATCCTTTGAAATTATATCCCACATGGAGATACAGGCCTGATTCAGCTTTCCTGTCAGGACAGAGATTTGTCTCCTGGTCCCACGTTCAACCATCACAGAGCCAGAGAGAAGGAAGCAGGGAGATAACAGGAGATGTTTTCTGAGTGGAGGTTGGAAGGTCTCAGAGGAGCATTCAGAAAGCTCCATGGTGAGGACGAGGGGCCTTCCTGGGGTGGTGGTGAGTTAAGGGGAGCCAGGACAGCACCTGCAAAGAGCTGCCTGCAGGTTTAGCTGCCGAGAGCACGCCAAGGGTTAAGGCAGAAACACAAGCCCAGCTCGGCAGTAACGAGCTCTGCATGCATCTGCTGGAGCAGGCTCCACGTGAGTGCTGCAAGGCCAAGGTTTGTTCCAGTAACTCTGCCCTGGCAGAGCTACCCCCGGCCCAGGAGGCCTCTCTGGAGCTTCCTGCAGGCAGCAGAGCAGCCTCACATTCCTCCCCAAACCCCCGGGCTGCCCCTGTCCAGCTCCTGCCACTCAGAGCTCCCAGCTCCCCGACCCCTGCTCTGCGTCCAGAGCCATCCTGGGGCAGCTTTCCCCTGCTGCTCCAGGAAGGGCAGGAAAGCAGCTCATCGCTGCTGTGAAAAGCTGGATGTTTACAGCTCCCTCAGTTCATTCCTGCTCCTCGTCCATTCTGGGGCTTCAGGCACAGCCACCTAATTCCAATCAATTTTTTCACCACCTAAATGCCTTCAAGGAGCAGCTGCCTGAGGTCTGCTGCTTTAGGTCTGGTCTCTGTGCCATTTTTATTCCCTCTTTGCTTCTTCTATGACTTACTCTGGGTTATACCAGTCTCTGGGTTTGATTCAAGGGAGATTGTTCTAAACCAAGTGTGGTTTGACTCCTTTTCTGAAAGCTGAAAACCTGGAAAAAGTCTTTCAGCCTCCTCTTCAGTGCAATGGGGCTGTGCAAGTGCTTCACTCAAAAATGTCACTGTGTGAAATATAATTCATGGACATACCAACATTCATATGATAAATTTAGAAGTCAGACAAAACACTGTAAAATATCCATCACTAATGAAACGGTTTGCTTTTCACAGTACAGTTTTTCCCTGAAAGAAAAGCTGCACTGGAACTGAAGTGTTACATGGCCATACTTCAGTTTTACAGGGAAAAACATCCCCACAACTTCTTCCTGCCTCCAGCTCAGGCCAGACAATTTGCTGTCCTTCCTGTCTTTTCCCCTGCTGTTCTCCAGCATCAGCAAGAGTAACTGGGGCAGGCAGAGGGGCAGCTCTGCACATCTGGAGGTTCAGACTGAAAGGGACCTAAAGCCAACACCAGACCCAGCCACGTCAGGAGGTCACTTCAGACAGGCAACAGAAGGAGAGGAAAACCCCTTGAGGAGCCTTGAGCAGGGGATTCAGGGCCGTGTGCCCCATCCCAGCTTTGCCAAGCACTCAGGGACCACGAGGCCTCCCTCACCTGGGTTTCGTTGAAGTCCTTCACACCCACACAATACACGGTGGCTCCCAGGTCCCGCGAGCGATTCGCCTGGAACGGGAGAGGAGGCAGGACAAGGTTACCAAGGTCACCAGCGGGCTGGGATGCAGCTTCCTGAAAGCTCTCAATCGTAAATCTACTCCTTCTCTGTAAAATGAGCAAAAGGGGAGCTTTTCAAAAGAGGACTTGAAAAGTTTTCCTCCCTGATGCTGTAAAATCAGGTTTTATCTGCTGCCAGAGTTGCTGTTGTTTAGTAAAGCAACTCCCAAGGCATTTGGTGGATTTTTAAAACCTAATTACTTCACATTTCTAGCTCCTCCAGCTTCCCAAAAGATGTCAGACCGGCTAAATCAATTTTCTTTTCATCATTTAGGGCACATCCCAGTATAACAGTAACCTAAAATGCTTTTGTGTTTTCTGTTTCAGACAGGTGTGCCTGGCCTCGCGATATCCAGAGGTGAGAGACAGACCCCATATTCCCCCTGCCCTAAAACTGCATCGCTCCCAGTGCTTACACAGCATCCTGAACTAAAGGGAGAGCATCCCCAGGTTTGATTTTCCCAGGCTGTTTCACTGAAGTTGCATTTACCATTCCAAAGGATCTGCTCCAAATGCCTACGTGTGAATTTAGCTATTTAATTGTATTTCAGTGGAACAAGAACACCCGACCTGACTGAAAACTCTTTCCCAGACGAGATGGTAGCAAGTCAGATTGAATGGGAAGACTGTAGCAATGCAAGCTGTTCATCAGCAAAGTGGTTTTTTAGCAGAAAAGCATCATTCCAGTTTTACCCTGGGAAGCTTCAACCCAAACAACTGCAGCAACTCATAGTGTGAGTGCCGAGTTCAGGATCCCCTTCTACCAGCCCATAACTGCTCCTCCCCAAACCAAAACAAATACAACTCTTCTGACCTTCCAACTTGTTCATTCACCTCTAAAAACAAACTTGTTTTTCTTGTGGATTTTTTATTTCAGAGGGGAAATAAAAAGAGACGGACCGTGAGGAGGGGAACTGGAGATTCAGGACGTTTGCTGGAGCAATATTGGTTTTACTCTACAAACCCACTCTTTTTGTTGTTATTGGATTTAATGCTGCACTTTGGACAGACTGAGAGGAAAAAATTCGGTCCATAGCAAATTCACACAGAAACACCAACTTCCAAGTTTAGGTCATCCTGGTTTGTTTGACTGACAAGTGCCAGTTGCTCATCTCTTCAGGGAGGACTGCCCCAAGGCCAGCAGCAGGAACGTTCTGCAGCAAAGCTGGCAGTGCTCACCCCACTGCTTAGCTGGCATTCTGCACAGCTCACTGATTTAATGGGGATGTTGAAAATATGTGCTCGAATCTTGGAAATACTTGTGGAAACGTCAGACTGGATGATCTGAAAGATTTTCTGGTGTGACAGAAGTCACCCTCTTTCTGCAGTCATTACTTTTTGTGGGAGGAAAAAAAGTGAAAGTGAGAATATTCAGCATTTCCCAGAGCAATCCAGTAAATACTGAAACTTTTCAGCTGTGAACAATTCCCTCTTCTGGTGTTTATTTTTAACTGAAGTTTTAACCCCTCTCCTTTCCCGCGAACAGGCTCAGCTGGGATGAGTCAGAGGCTGCTGCTGTCAATGGTTTTCCTTCAGATTCGTGTCTGCAGAGCACCAAAGTGGAGCTTTCTCACTGGGGGAAAAGGTTTTTCTTATCTTTTGCATTCACAGCAGCAAGCCCAGACACTGCACTGTCTCCCTGACTACAAATGTGTAAAGTCACTTACCTCCCTCTCCGAGTAGAAAAACAGATCTTCGTGGAGCTCTCCATCTGTCAATGCAATGATGACACTGGCAGTTCTGTAACCTGAACACACAAACCTCTTCAGTGCCTTGGCTTGGGCTGTGCTTGTTAAACCACCTCAGAACACCTCCTGCCACTCAAAGGGCGTAATTGTGGTGCTGTTTCACACCAGTAAATGAGACTGCAGCCATCAAAAACCCAATGCAATTTGTTCCTGGTTAGCTCCTGGTTTTATGAATGCTGTCAATTCAAGAAATCCAAAGGGTTTTTTCAGCTTGTGATAAAAAGCTCAACTGGGATTTAAACAGAGATGGTGGGAAAAGGGCCTAAAAGCTTCAAGATTCCTTGAAGATTCTTGAAGAACTTTTCAGGAACATCATTAAAACCTTGCAGCCCTCCCTTCCCAACCAGAAAGTTTTCGTATCAATTACAGGGAAGGAAAGGACAAGCATTTTTCCAGTTGTCTGCACTTACTGCTGGTTTTAATAATTGCTGGTTAAAAAGTCTTTTACCTAACAGCTTCTCCATGTACTTCTGTTTCAGAAGGAAGAAGAAAAAGTAAGGTACCAGAGAGTTTTGGTGAGGGTGGCCACCTGCAGCCAGCCTGGCTTCTCACTTTTGGCCTGAAACACTTCAATTCCAGCTCCTTAAAGCTCCACTTGTTCTTTTTCCCTCTCAGGAATACTACCCTGACTAGCACCACATTCCTGCAAGAATAGAAGCCACCTCCACCCTTCCCACAGCGAAGCTGCATTTCAAATCTATTAAAGTTATCAGTCAAAAAGAAAGAGAAAAAAACCATACAATGGATTGAGAAAGTCTCTCACCGTGAACATTTTCGTAGTAAATCTGTTCACTTGCCTGGAATTAAATCAGAAGGTTGTTAGCAATAAACCAGTAATGAGACCTTGTGAGCACCTGCTCGTGCACCAGAACGGGGGGCAGTGGCAGTGAGGACGCCCCACTGGGACTTTACACACGAGCTCTGCTTTCAGACATCTGATTCACAGAGCAGGGCTCTTGCCCAGGGCTCTGACTGAACTCCTGCAAGGTCTTATCAGTCAAACCAACCCCAGTGCTGTCTCCCACTTCTCCTCCCTGGAAATCCCATCCACTTCCATCCTTGAGAAACATCCTGGGCCCAATGCTAAATATTCCCCAGCACCTCCAGATTGACTCCTCCAACTGCAAACAAACCAACAGCTCTGTCAGCTGAGTCTCTGCTGGGTGTTCACATCTCAGTGATGGGGAAGCACTTTCAATAGCCAGACAGTTCAAAATCCTGCCAAAACCCCACACAGGACAGAGGTGGAAAGGAGTGCAGGAGTTCAGGTTTAGAAAAACTCCTGAGCTTGTAAAAGATGTAAAAAATACGCCCAGAAGGAGAAGGTCAGAGCAGGCAATACCATCTGCACTTATTTGGCCACCCCAGGTGTGAGCTGTGGCCTCACCCCACTGCCACGGGGCTGCAGGCCCAGGTGGGACTGACAGCTTCCCACCCAGCAGAGAGTTTTTAACCAGCCCCCCGTGTTCTACAGCTCCTGAGGAGCAGCAGACACCGCTCAGGCACTGAGCCTGCACCAGTTACCCTCTCAAATCCTTCGTGCATGTACGTGTCCCCTCCTGGCAGCACCTTCTGCAGCTCCTCCAGGCCCTGGCGGATCTGCTCCCTGGAATGAAGGGGGGTGGGAGGAAGAGTTAACCCAGTGTTCACATGGGTAGATACCTCTCTGAGGATGTGGAACAGAGTAGTTGTGCTCCCAGTGTTCCCACAGCCTGGGGGAGGCATCACAACAGCACCACCTCCGAGGTCAATGTCCACACATTTCATTCATTTCTTCCTAAATAAATATTCCCTTGTCAAACCTCAGCAGCTGACTTGCACCTGGCTCACTTTCCTCACACTTGAGTATACAAATGCCATCAAACAGCCACAAAAAATGTCACTCTCAGACAACTCCAGTTTATGTGGATGCTGCATCTTCAGCTCCTGGTCAAACTGACTTGAAGACTGAAGCCTTTCCCAATGGCTTTCTGTGAGTCAGGGTATGTGTTTTAATTCTTTTTAGGAGTGCCAGGCACAGTGACAGCTCAGCTGCGGGCTCTGAGGGGTGGATGGTCATTTGTTGTTCCACTGAGGGGCAGACACCAAACTCTGGGAGCCAAGCACAGGCCAGGAGTGTTTAATGCAAGATAAAACCCTGCAGTGTGTGGGGTGTATCTGAGCAAACTGCATAATCCCCATGGGAAAGGGATGAAGTCACTGCAGGCAGGGCCACAAAGGCATGCCAGAAGTCAGCTTTGTCTCTACATTCTTTAACCACTTCAGAAAGCCCAGCTTGTGTGATCACACCCTCAGAGCTCACATTGTGAGGCTGATTGCAGCAGGGCATTGACACTGCCCAGTCTGCACAGCAGTGACTCCTTGGGGAGCAAAGACTGGCTGCTTTTGCCAAGGGATGAAGTATCAAACTTTCAAGAACCCATTTTGTACCTGTGATATCCCAGACTGGTTGGGCACTGCTACAAGGTTCCTCCTCTCAGGCACCCATGCACATGCCAAACCAAAGCTGGATATAAAATGGAGAATTTCCTGTGGTCAAAACTATTTTTCAGAGGTAAACACTGAAATGTTAAAATCTGTCAGTCCAGTCCCATTAGAGGCACAGAGTTTTCCCAAAAGGAATGCTCAGCATTAACCTCATTAGAATTGTCCCTCACATTCAGATGCTGAAACACCCCACAGAGGCAGGGCCAAGGCAGGGGAGGTTCTCCCACTGCCCCAGTTTCCCAGGTGAGGGAGGCCAGTGTGAACTAAATCAGAGCACACCCCTTGCTTGTCAGTGCCAGTAAATCCCAGCAGCTCTGCACTCAGCTGGCTCTGAGACTGATGCCATATCAATATCCTGCTCCCAGCCAACGTTTCTGGGACAGCTGGGTAAATATGGAATACATTTCCACATGGGAAGCATTTCAGGCCGGCAGTTCAGAGCCTGAGCAGAAAGGAGAGCTCTGCGATGGGGTTTGCTCGTAGGGTGGGACACAGCAAGAGGCAGGGAACAGGTTTTCCTTTGGCACCCAGTTAAATAAATATGGCTCGTTCTCCTGGTCCCTGTTGCTGCGGGAGGTGGCAGGAGATGCTGAGGCTGGCTGGGTTTAAGGACGTTTTCAAGGCTGGTGTGTGTGTGCAGTGCTCTGTAGGACGGCAGCCAGCTTCCTCCCCATGGCAGCTGCTCTGGTATGTGATTTCAGACATCCAATATGTAAAACACATGCTGACTTATACACCCTACACATGTGGTACGTATATTTTTGCTCCACGTGGCAATGAAGTTAACAGAGGAAGCGAGAGCGATTTAAGGACCTCATCCAGCTCTCCTTGGAAGTCAGAATAAAATAAAAAAAAATCCATCCCATAGATTTTGCTGGGATTAACTTGGGGGTCTGGAAGGGGGTGGCAGGACCACGCTTCACAAACAAGGCAACCAAACTGTTATTGCCAAAAATCCACACCCTTGCACTCCGTCCCAAACGCTGTTTGTCTGTGACACACCTTCAGCCCTTCAGGGAAATCACGTTCCCCTCTACCCCAGGAGTGTGGGTGTCACCTCTGGCTTCCGAGCCTGTTTTTATGGGAAGGGAGCTTCACCTGTTTGTTTGCAGAAGAAGCTCCCAGAGGATGTTTCACAGGCACTGAGTCTCTGATTCTCTGACAAAAGCCCGAATCTCCGGGGAGTGCAGGCTCCCTCAACGAAACCAGGGTGAGCTAAAACCCTGACAGCTGACAGAAGGACATTCAGAAGTTAAAATTAAGAAGGCAACTTCTGCCCTGAGAGGCCTCAGTGCATTCCAGTGTGTGAGAACATGCCACAACACTGTTCCCTGTGGGCTGGAAATCACTGGGCAAGGAAGGTGAAGGAAGCTACAAGGACACAAAAGCTGCTGTTGACCTTTAAGCCTCCTCTTACCTGTCTTCTGTTAACCTCATTAGAATTGTCCCTCTAGTTGAAAAAACAATGAAGGACATCCTCAACTGAGGGCTGGAGGAGAGAAAAAAAAGTGAATTAATTTGGTGGTCCAGAGCAGAGCTTGCTGTGAGTGTAACACAACCACACAGGACACTCTGCCATCCCAGTTACAACTCAGCAGGATGGGAGACACGAGCAGGCAGGAAAATGCATTTTGCCCTGGGCCTTCTTAGTCGAGAGAGGCCTTGGGGAATCCTTGTAAAAGATGTGAAGAACACTTGCATCACAACCTTGGGATTGCTAAAGCAAGAAAGGCTTAAATGCACCCTGGTGTCACCACGGGGATGAGGGAAGGCTCGTTGTGTTTGTCACAACGCATTCCATCCCCTATCCCGAGGGATTCCTCATCCAGAGCCTGAAAGCTACAGCCACAGGCTCTCCCTGCAGCCCCAAACTGCTGTACCTCGGGCAGCAGCTCAGAGACAAGAGGATCCCTCCCCCACAGAAACAGTTTGATCCGTGGAAGGCAGGCAGGAATAAATGGAATTGGCTTATCTCCCCCATTTCCCACAGAACAGAAACGTGGGGAGGAGCAGTCACTGGGAGATCTGAGAAAAGCATCAGGAGCCCTTTCTCCACCACAGCCCCCCGTGGGAAGCAGCACATGCTGAGACTGGGAGCCCCTGGCACCCCCTCAGATCCCACCCAGGGACCTGCAGCCCTCCTTACCTTATGAACTTGCGGGCCAAGTGTTCCACGAAATGATAGATCTCATTCCAGTGGTGCAGGACACTTCCCGACCTAGGGACACAGTGATTACAGGACACATCAGTTCGAGTTTCCCCAGCCATATGTTCTGTCACACATTGCTCAGCGAGGCGTTCGCTCCATTTTGTGCAACACTCAGTGCCCATGCCCTTCCTTTAAAGAGAGATCAAACTGTAACTGGCATTTCCCACTCAACTTTAAAAAGCAAGAACAATTCCCACTCCATGCAAGCGTTTGAGGCTACCCTTGGCAGCAGCTTATGGCTGTTAGGCTGGACCTTAACACAGCCTTAACCAACTAAACCTGATGTGAGAGAAGAGCTGTCTCTCTGCACAGTGTTTCAGATTAATTCCACCCACTCACTTCCAAACCATCACACAGAGCTTTTAGCTCAAGCGCATTCTGAGAATTGCATGCAGTTGGAGGAACAGATTATTGAACTTCTCCAGTGTTTCCACTGTGCCAGAGACTATGAAAAGTAAAACACCTTGGTCCACATCTCAGCTGCTCTGGTTAATTCTTTCACACCTCAGTTAAAGACAAAACAAACTAATTTATCTCCTCAGGAGAATAAACCATAGGCTATAATGGGATTGGATTATTCTTCTTTATGTTGTAAAAACGAGGAAAAAATTAGGTTAATCAGAATCTTTCAGCACAAAATGCCCCTTCTGGCATAAACACTTCTATGAACACTGGAATATTAATATTGGAAAAAATTTCCTTCCTAGAGTTGGAAAATAAATGTGTCATCACTTATTTAATTCATTGAGTACAATTAGAAATATTTATAAGGGAAATAACCATTGCAGCTTTAACAGAAACTTCATTGATCTGCAGCCTGAGGAAGAAAAGATGAACATTTGAGATGGTTTTTCACTTCCATGCACCAAGGGAGGACCTTTGCTCCGGTACGAAAGCATCCGGGCCCTGTGCAAAAACTGTGACCCTGCCAGCTCCTGCTGCACAAAGATCCCAAAAGCATCAGTTTGAGGACGGCCTCACAGACACCCTGCGTGGGGTGGGACAGATGGCAGAGCAGCCGTGACCGTGAGCAAATGCCCCTGGTGCTGAATTAGTTCTCGGCTCCCTTTCGTCAGACCAGGACAGGTCTTGTTCTCCACACAAACCTGTGTCAAAGAGGGCTAAAGGGGCACCAATAGCAAAGGTCTTGACAATCCAATTAAACCACAGACAGTGGGAAAATTGCCATCATAAGAGATGAGGGGTGAGGTACACCAGGACTTGCTCTCAGACAGGAAACTGAACTCCTGCCCCATCCAAACTGTAAATTGATAGAACAGAGACACACAAAGCTCAGCCCCAGGTGCAAATTCCCCTTGGATGGATGGGATAACTCTGAGACCTTGAACATCACAGGCACTCCAGTCCCAGCAGTGCCAAACAGCCCAAATAATTTCCTAGAACTGGCCTGGAAAAGAAGCATTGATTGTCTTTATGTGAGGCATAAAAGAAACACTTGACTTTATAGCAAGGGTCGCATCAGTCTCCAGAAGTCATGGAAAGCCAAGGCTTTGTTAATCATAAACCAATTAGTCCTTGCTTCAATGAAACAAATGTCACTTTAGACCATGTCCTTGTACTTAAAATGCATTTCCTGAAACACACTTCAGACTTCTTACATTCTTCACTTGGCATAAAATGGACAAACCCAATACCACCAACCTTTCTGCAGCCAGTACAGCATTTACAAAACCAGCATTAGCTCACGGTGTCCACCTCCTCGAGCTGTCATTCAGCAGCCACACTGTAAAAGACTTCCCTTGTACTGTGAGGCAGGCCAAGAACTCTGAGTGGGACAAGCATTTCTAAAGTCTAACTGTAAGATAAGAAAAGCCAATTTTCAAATAGTTCTCTCTTCATATTCCCAAAAGAAACAAGAAGATCAGCGAGCCAACGCTTTGCAGCTGAATGGTTGATGCTATAAACTTGCAAATTAAGAAAAGGCTCATCATGAGGATGCCAAAATCTCTTCTGGAGAAGGGCCCAATAAATGGAAATTAAACCTAAGTAAACCATTCTCTTTAACGAGAGAGTGATCCGTTCTGTGGTCAGCTCCACTGGCATTCTGCACGTCTGAAGGGAATGCAAGTGGAGAGAGAGACGCTCCAGCGGCTCCAGCCACGCTCTGGCCAAGCCCTGCCTTCAGCAGGTGCCTTCCTCCTTCTCACTGGGACAAGATGCTCCAGAACCCAAAGCTGCAGCAACTCAAACCTCCCTAGACTTGGTCTTTTTTGCACTTTTTAGATTCCACTTTTCCATTTCTGCTGTTGCACCTTCTCAGAATACCCAGGGGTTTATTCAGTTCACAAACTAGGAGAGTCACAGAACCAAGGCCACACTCTTACACCAAGGCCTCACGTGTGTTATGTGCTCTGCAGCTGATCACAGGACATAAAGACACTTGGTTCAGAGGCTGATGTTGATTGAAAAATCTCCTTAAGCTTTCACGGCTTTGGACTAACTCCAGGAAGTCTCACGGCTCTCAGAGATGACATTTACCTAAGAAGTTGTGCAGCATCTCTTTATTGAGCTCTTCAAAAATAACACAAATGAGCCAAAAAGTGTCCTTTGTCTTTCCAAATCCTTCAGGAGCAATTCTGAAAGCCCTCCATAGCACAAAGATGTCTGAGAGGTGATGCAATTCTTTGAGGAAACGCTGTTATCTCGTGCCACGCTTCACACGAGACAGCTCACCGCAGACACTGCCAAACACTGGAGGTCACAGGGTCCACAGAGGCTCGGTTCAGAGCAGGACAAGCCTCTAAACCCAGTCTCAGTCCAAGAACATCCTTCTCCTCCTGGCTGGCAGGGGGTGTGCAAAAAACCAACTAATAAACGAGTAGCCGTGGACTTAATTTACATCAGTCAGCAGATAAAGCGCAGAGTGCTGCAGGCACACGCTCGATCCTGGCTGGAAGGAAGCTCCTGCCCATTCCTTTTACCAAGGAATGGTTATCTAAGGTGCATCACTGGGTAAAAAACACATCCACAGGTCCTGACTGGCAAGGATTTCACACATGAGCTCAGCTCGCTGCAATTGCCTGCCCTTGGCAGACTTGGGAGTTAATTACGTTCCTTCGGGCAAAAAGCAAAAAGACACAAAAATGCACAAATTTCTCCACCCTGCCTTGCTGGCATCCCTCAGCCCTCATGCTAATGCAGAGGAAAACCATCCCTCCACATCCTTGCAAGCCCCTGCCATCCCAACAAAATGCACACCTCGCTCTGGATGCAGGCCTGTGATCCTGGAAAGAAACCCAGGGAATCACTCCCTAGGCCAAAGAAGAGCAGAGATGGTTTTGAATCTCTTTCTGCAGACACTCAGAGTCACCATTCCCCACTTCAGGGCTGTGTTTGTTCCTCTGAGAGCAGCTGGAGCATTCTGCAGCTGTGTGAGTGCCGTGGGGAGCTCTGCTCCAGGGCTCACTACCCCAGGGGAAGGAGCAGATCCTGAGGCTCAGGCTCCCTGCCCGGGCTCTGCCTGTTTCCATCCCATCGGGGCCCTGTGTCTTCCACACTCTGAGTGCAGATCTGGACTTGGAATCCTGCTCAAGTGGCAGTAACTACAGCTACTGAAGCTACTCTCAAAGGAACAAACATCAGCCTCTCCAGAGCAGGAGCTTCACTTCAGTGCAACTGGTTAAAAGCAGATCCACTGCCTGGCTGGATGAGGAAGGGATCACAGGAAACAGCTTGGATTCCTTGCTTCATTTTGCCAAGGACCTCTCAGAGCCAGGATTTCTTTCACACACGTACAGTTCCTTGCGTGTTTTCTGCACGTGGGCAGAAATCCCCATTATCTGCCCACCCCAGGAACGATCCCTGTGACACACACGGGCTGCAGCAGAAGGCTGCTGAGAAGACTCAGGTGTTATTCCTACAGAACCCAAACAGCAAAGAGCACACAACGGTACCTGAAACAGCAAACAGCTACTCTAAATAACACACAGCTTGAGACTAAATTGAGAAAATAGACGCAGTTTGAGATTTTGCAATCCAAGGATAAGAGCCATGGTCTGCGGAAGGTTCCCTGTCCATGGCATGGGGTGGAACCAGATGATCTGTAAAGACCCTTCCAACTCAAACCATTCTATGATTCCATGGAAGTGTTAAAGGATATGGGATAACCAACTCCACCACGGTAAATCTCTCCTCAGAGGTTAAACAGCCAGGCCCAATGGTGCATTGTTCTCAGGAACAGCTGAAAAACCACAACGCTGCTCCAAATTCCACTGGAGACCAAGGAAATTTTTACATCAGATCCTGTTCATTTCTGCACCAGAAAAATCCCAGAAACAGGAATTCTGTAACTGTCAAAACAGGATTTTTGTTGGATACCTCGATACACACACTGGGGCCAGCCTGCCTGCTGTAAAGTTTGTGCCAAGGCTTGTGTTCCCACCCAAATCCATAATCCCTTGAGCGAGGCTCAGAAGTCAAGGATTTTAGTGAGGGAACAGCACAGAATTTGAATTAAGGGTCTGCTAAAGTTACATTAACACAGCACATCCATGGGATTTGAGAAAACCTTCAATCCTGCTTCAGCTTCCAGGGAAATGCAGTTGACAAAAGCTCTCTGCAGTACAAATCATGCTCTGGGTTTGTTTGGGATTTTTCCATTTGTAGCAATAGAGTTATTCCAACTAATAACTGAAGAGCAGCAAAATGAATAAGCCAGGTAGATCTTTCCACTGAATAAAATAAATAAATCTTTCCCCTGGAGCATCAGGACAACTGGCACACTGAAGCAGCCAGTGTCTCAGTCTTAGATTTTACCCAGTATTTTGTAATAAAGGGTTATGTAATTCCAAGTCATTTATACTGATGGAATGCGGGAGCTACTGCAAAACACTCAAGAGGATCAGTCAGAAACTTCATCTGTGAGCGCTTTTGGCAACTTGCAAATACTTTCCTGTCTGTGAAATTTATGGTTATTAATGTCAGTGCCATGGCTCTGGCAGGCATAATCACCAGTATTTCCAAGCCTTTGGTTCCAAATAACTACTCTTGATCAAGAAAATCAGGACAATCATTTCAGCTAGTATTTTTTGAGTTTTGTTGGGTTTTTTTTTTAAATTGTTGTATTGCTTTAGTATGAAGCTTTCCAAAGCTCAGCACAAGACGATTCCACATTGCTCCATCCACATCTGAAAAAAGCAGCACTCTTACAGTGCCAAGGAGATGAGTGTCACAATTAGCGATGAAAAAGTGAGGTGGGAAGTTATCTTCAGTACAAACAGCTAAACAGTCTAAATACGCATTTGATGAACAGAAGAAACAAAGAGAGTGTGACTCAGCTAGAGAAAATAAAGCTCTCTTTAAACGAGGCACTCCAGCTGATCTCCATCCCAGCAGCTGAATTCAGCCCCTTCCGAAGGGAGCAGCCGCGCTCCGGGCTGGGTTTGACCTGGAGTTGCTGCTCTGGACAGAGGGGCGGGGGGCAGAGGGCTCG
>VZRS01009383.1:66406-77224 GCA_013398055.1 Ifrita kowaldi
GCACAGGGGCTCGGGGGGCACAGCTCCAGGCGGGAGAGCGCTTCCTCCACGTTCTCGGCTCTGGAGCTGGTGCTGCGGGAATAACTCCGCACCCGCTGCTGTCGTGAGAGCCCCAAGCTCCCCGGCTCACGGGGAAACCAGAGCGGAGCAGGAGCTGCTGCCCTGCTCCCGGCCGCTGTTTGAAGAAACTCGAGTGCACACTCGAGTTCGAGTACACACAAAGCTCCCGCGCCGGGAAAATTTATAACGGTGTGATTTACAGAGCACAACGGGGTTTAGGCACTGGAGCTACCGAAGGAGTTACCACAACAATAACAAAGCAGGCAGTCAGGAGTTTCAGAGGTCCCTCGGGGACACAGTGAGTTCTACAAAACCGAAATCCAAAGAAAACCTCCTCGGTATCAGCATGTGCCGTTCCGGTTCCTGCCTAGTGAAAGAATCCTGTGAAAAAGAACAAAGTAGGACTGACTTACTTGTCCAGAATGAAATACAAATCAAATCCTCCGTAGCAGGCAGGACCACCGTTCTCTCTCTTTCCGCCGTGTCCATCACAGGTGAGTGTAAAAATTGCTAGGAAGACACATTTGAAGCCAAATCTCAAGATGCTTTGCTTTGCAATGGCCATTATATCCAGAGAGGAGGAGAAAAAGAAATCTCTTCTTCCAAGGCTCCTTTATTTCACAGGTTTCTCCACAAAAGCCATTCAATGACCTTTAAAGGTATATATGTATATTGTATTCCTCAAAACTCCACTTGCAACAGTTGTCCACAGGAATTGCAAGACTTTCCCCCTTGTTTCCCTTGCACTTCTGTTTCTTGGTTTCAGATTTCAAGATGCACAATACTGTATTTCACTTTTTTTTTAAAGGGACTTGACCCTCAGTCTCCCTTGCAGCTCTCGGAAAGCAGCACCATTGTTTGGCGAGAGCAGGAGCAGCCTCCTCACAAATCCTGCTTTGTCACAGACTTCAGAAAATACAGGGAGGGTTTGTGGCTTCCCCCCCCCCGCCCTTAATTATTATTGTTATTATTAAAGATGGCAAGCTCTACTTTTCCTTAGCAAAAGAAGCTCAGAGAATGCCATCTCGTGGCCAAAGCTCGGGCCGAGCAGAGCCTGGTTTTCAGCATATTTGTGCACTGAGCACGTTAACACCCCACGGCAGCTGCAGGTACCAGGACAGAGGCCAAGTGCCCACAGCAGGCACCCAGATCCGTGCAGGAAATCACAGCCTGGGCTGGGTTGGGAGGGACCTAAAGCTCATCCCAGCCCACCCCTGCCATGGCAGGGACACCTTCCACTGTCCCAGGCTGCTCCAAGCCCCATCCAGCCGGGCCTTGGGCACTTTCAGGGGTCCAGGGGCAGCCACAGCTTCTCAGGGAATTCCATCCCAGCCCCTCACCACCGTCACAGGGAGGAATTCCTTCCCCAGTATCCCATCTAACCCTGCCCTCTCCCAGCATCAAATGAAGCTGTGAGTGCTCTGAGATGGAGGGAGCTGCTGACAGAGTGGAACGCCGAGCTTTATCCTGCAGTTCTGAATTTCTTGAGGACTAATCCTCTTCATATGCCTGCCTTACGAGTGTGTATTTTTGTTTATGATAGGGTAAGAGCAGCACCAACACTCAAGCTCATGTGGGACAGAGGAGGGGCACTGGAATTTGTCTGCCCTCCCCTGCTCACTAAAAATGCCAGAAACGAAAATATTGTGAAGATTGCAGGTTGTGTGTGTGAGACCTACCAGCGCTTGGGAAGCCTGAGTGCGTTCTAGTCTTTGTGTGAGAGACAATAACGAGGTGTTTCAATTGCATACAACCGTGCAAAGGGTAATTAAGCCCCAGCTGGTGCCCTGGGGTTTGGGGGTACCCTTGGATGGCTGCGGGGTGGTTCCCTTTGGCTCCCAAAGTTCTGACCTGTATGGTGGGTAATGGCTTTTGTCAAGATCTAAAAATCACGTTCTCTGTTTTCCAGGGGCCTTCAGGAAGCTGTTTCAGCACTGTGTGGAAGCTCCCCGCGCCACCCAGTGTTATTCTCACAATTAAATTCGCGCTGCACAGGAATTCCTGCCCCGCGCAGACACGTCCTTAGTCGCTGGCTGTATCTCCGAGTGCTGTAATTCAGGCTGGTCCTGGCACCACGACACTCTCCCGGTGCTGTGGGATACCAGACTCCTCTGGATGGCACTTGGGTGCCTTCTCCACCTCAGTTGTACAGCTCGAGGCTGACGCTCAGTGGCCAAGAGGATTCTTTACTTCCCTGGACTGCTCTAATTTTTCAAGGGACCAAGAGCTCCCTTGTCTCTTGCTTTTATCTCATTTTTCCCTGCTGTGATTTTATTTGCCTCTGCTGTAACATGTAAGGCTGCAATGCATAATTTTGTTGGTGATTCAAGTCTGTTCCACCAGCTTTTTTAACAGCGGCTGTTAACTCTGTGCATGGCTGTAGCTCTTCCCTGCAGAGTGTTACACCAAGTACACAGATGAAAATATATTACTTGTAATATAGTAAATAAAATAGAAGAAAATGTCCCAGGGAACAGTGCCACTATGATCTAAGAAGGTGTCCTGGTTTCAGAAATCAGCCTGACTGGGAATGAGTGGCAAAAGCACCCCACTGTGCCTGGCCAGGAGGCTCCATTCATCCTTGGCATGGGCTACCTCCGATTATTTCAAGCACCCAAAACGGTACCAGTGGGATTTTGGTATGGCTGCCTTGGGGATGGAGGAAAGGGCTTGCCCAGATCTCTGGGTGTACATTGTGAATTGAGAGCTGGCAATGAAAAGAGCATTTGAAGGGCTCAAACAGGGCAAAGTATTTTCGTGGAGGTGTTCTTAGATGAAAAAGGATAGAGTAACAACAAACAAGGAGTTAATCCATGATGAAGGAATTTAATCGATAGCCCTGCTCACCAACTGATCTGTTTCAGTACTCAATCCTCACAAAGGAACCTCTTGAAAGAGGAGATGCCAGGGAATAACTCCATCAGGGCTGGCTTTGGGCAGCTGGAGCATCCACACAAGGTTCAATACACACAGAGATTTTTCACACGTAGTTATTGTTATGGCAGTACGTGAGGGCCAAGTATTGAAGGACATCAAGTTTGATGCATGACCCGAGATTGAATTGCGGTCCTTTAAAAACAAGAAAAGAAAAACAATTACCATGGGACACAGACTAAGATGCTGTTAAGTGCTCTGTGCATTCACTGACAGCCCTTAATTCCTGGCACACTGCACTCCCTTTCCAATCCCATGGAGCCCTCCCAGGTGACAGAGTCAATGCCTTTGCTTGCACTCACCGTGAACTTCATAAGCCGTGTAGGTGGTGAGTCCGATGCACATAGAGAAGGTGTCTGGGCCATATGATTCAAGGTCACGAATAATTCTCTTGACAAGGGTGAATGTGATTTCCTTTGTAGGGGATCTTTGATGATTCTGGTTTTAAACATCACATAACAGCATTCAGCAAGATCAGTACCCCAATCCCTTTAATTCCAGGCATACTCCTAATTTTAGTTGTTATAAAGATTTTAAGAATAACCTAAGTGAGCTACAACATTGGCAAAACATGTAAACCCTCCACTGGAAGCATCTGAACGAGAGTATTCCAATTTTTCAAATGTTTCAAGTTACAGCGTTGTAAAATGTCATTGAAATTGATAAAAACATCTAATTAAAGGACTGATGAACCTGGTCTTTAAAGTACCTGTTGGTTTTGAAAATAGCAAGGTCTTGCATATCTGTTTACTTTGCCTTAAGTATAACTTTCCAAGTAACTGCTCCTTTTCAATCTTACCCTGATGTCTGCAGCCAGCTGGGGAAGTGCATCAAAGCTGGGCATCTCTGTTCTGTTCATTATGGAAATGTAGCAAGCTTTCTCTGGCAGCACTTTGGTTGCGATAAAGCCCTGTAAGAGGAAGTTATTGACCACTCGGAATTTATTCTTTCAATCATTAATATTGGAATTATGTACATATCGAAAAAAGTAATAGACCAGTTTTTACTGAATGTGTGAGCCAGTCTCCTCATCCAGGCTCTGAACAAGCCCGCTCCCTGCACTCACTGTGTCATAGTTCCAGATGGTTTTCCAGGACCCGCGGTTGGTCTTTTGCTCAACACTTGCCACGAGCCATTTCCTATTGATGGTCATAATTTGGTAGCCTCCACCAATGGAGATTTTCTTGCTTACGTCTGTGTGTTGATGCTAGAAAAACAAATGGAAGAACACTTAGGCTTTCAAGTGGTTATCTCCCCAAGCCTTTAGGAAAATGAAAGGTTCAAGGAGATCTCATGAAGGGAGGAACATAGAAAGAGCAGCCATTCATGTGGAAATTGGTCACTGTACTCACGTGATCAGCAAGGGCTGGAGTCAGGACAAGTCCAAGAAGGACTGCAGTCAAAATCTGAAATGAAAATCAAATACAAAAGTGTAACTGCAGCTCTGGCTGACAAATCTGGTCATGAGAATCCTCCTTCCCTTTTCCTAATCTGATGTTTAAGGGTCCTCCTTGGATCCTTTTTTGCTTTCATCCTGGCGTTGCAACAGTGCCCTCGCTAAAAGGGAGTCACCCTTGTTTTACCCCAGGGTGCTGCAAAGTAGACACATTTCCCACTTGATCTTTCAAGAGCTGAATCTGCAGTTGTTTCTCAGATCTGTGCAGGCACACACAGCTATTTTACAAGAGTGAGGAGAAAGCTTTTTCCTTTACTTCTGCTCTGGCATTACAGGGAAGGGGTTGATCCAGCAGTGCAGTGCTCCAGTTGCACAAAAGCATTGACAATAATGGACATGGATTAGGCTTCCTGCTTTCTGAATCATCTACAGGCAAGCTGTGAAAAAATCCTTACCTCCTCAGCTCCTTTGGGGAACAGGGGCTGAGCTGCTCATTCTGGAGGAGCAAAATGTCCCCAGAGAAAGCCTTTGTGCTCTAGAGAGGCAGAAGCACTTCTGAGGGATAAAGGAATGGGTTTGAATCAAAGTTTCAGTTTATAAGGAAGAAAAGCATGCATACTTACAGGGAGATTCATCCTGACTGCAGAGCTGATGCTGCTGAAGGCAGAAAAAATGATGTGAACCTCCCACCTTTTATATGTTTTCAGAATTAGGTGTGGAAGGGCTGAATGTTGCAATAAAATTATTTTGCCATTTGTATCCCTGCTGCATGTCACTGAAAATTATTTCCTGCTGTAACTACTTGATAAATATGGGGATTGTACTTCTGCAAATTTTGACCTGCTGGAGTCTGATGATCATGAGATAGGAATCCAATCGTAGGCAATAAATAAATAGCTTTTATAGCATTTTTCTGATATGTACTGATTACGTTTGAAAATTCTCATGAAATTTAGGACCAGATATAGCCTAGAGAAATAAAAATAGAAAAACCCTAAAAATCTTGCAGTATACAAAATAAGTAAAAGCCTTTGTACCTTCCAAAATGCACTGTATGTTCCCTGTAACCATAGTGCCCACCAAAATATGTGGCCCAAATACAACATGGCCACTGAAAACTGTTTTACAAGAAATAGGCATTTCAAGCTGAAATATCCCACATATGTGCAGGTCTGTAGTGGTCTCGTTGTGATTTTTAGGTGACAACAATTTTTTTCTTCAGCTTGTCTCAGCTTGTTTTCTGTGGTGATGTAAATACTTATTGACAGTGGCAGTCATTCAGCTGGGAAGGTTTTTGAATATATAATATTAGTTTCAAGTTTCATTCTGTGAGCAGCTCCAGTCTGTGGCAGGATATCACTGCAAAGATTCCAAAATTTCTTTTCAACTGCAATCCAGCCCATTATTGTAAAAAGGTGGTTTTTAAATATATAAAGGCAAAAAACTTGTAACAAGTGCTGCTTTTGCAGTATTAAATCAAATTCTGGTCTTGGTTTTACTGAGGCAAGGCTGAAGTCCAAAGGAGGGGGTCACATTCCTGGTTCTTTATGAGCAGCACAGCTTGTGTGGATTTCTGTGAGACAACACAGGGCTTCTGCATGGGCTCTGGGGTGAATCACTCTCTCCCCCAGCCCTGTCTGGCCCTGCTGGAGAGAGGAACCATGCAGGATCCCTGGGAACCAGGTGTTGTGTATGCCTGAGTTTACCTAAAACATTCAGAATTGTGTCAAGAGCCAGAGCCCAGACTTTCCTGCAAATGCATTCACCCACCCATTTAATTAATAATGAATTAATTTAATTCATTTCCATGTATTAAAAATCATGGAAAACAACTGGATTTCAATAATGGATTTACTCAGCTTCACTTGGAGGTGAGGAAGTAATTTGCAGCCTTGTTAACCTGTCTATTTTGGAACACAGAGGCTGTCAGTAGCAGACTCACCAGGAGCTGGATAAGCGAGGTAGGAGGGAATTCCTCTGCACAGGGCTTGGATGCGTTTTCCATAGGGGCTCAAGCTTTGGAGTCTGTTCCTCGAGATAATGAAGCGATTCTCTCTGGGTGGCAATTGGTAAGGCCCAGGTCCCTGAGCATCAAAGAAACAACCGCAGAAAACAGTGTTTAGGAAAACCAAACCTGGAGTTCAGAACTTGTACACACTTCTTTGGTAACGGGGAAGGGGTTATTCCTGGGCAATGCAGCTTCTGAGGGAACTTTTACAGGGACACAGCCCTGCTGAGAAGGTTCTCTTCAGTTCTTGGAGCCTTTGCTCAGTCAATTGGCTTTCACACCACTTGCATTTACCCTCCTACCTTGTCTCCTTGAGGTGGTGCAGGAAACTGTCAAGCCAAAATCTCTTGCACATTGTAGCAATGATGTTTTTTTAAAAACCAACTTGGGTGCAATGCAGCCCTATGGAAAAAGAAAAACAAGTTCTTGTTGCAAACAATGGACACTGAATGAAAGAAGTGGATTACCAAAGATAAACACTTTAAAAAAAGGCTTTATACAAAGCAAATAATCATAGGCAAAGAAAATACTGGTCCTTTCAATTACATTGTTCACGTAAATGTGTCATGGAGGTTGACAAGGGACTTTGGTAAAGGGTAAATTGCTTCCTCCAGCAATGTCCCGTATATGATGTGTTCTCCTGCTTAAGCATAACCCTGGTGCCAGAGTGGTGTGAACCTCCCTTGTGGTGCTCCTTGGAGTTTTTCTCGATGTTCTATTTTTTGGAAAAGATTAAAGGAGGTAAGGATTTAGCTTTGTGGATTCCCAGCAGTGTTTCATTCAATAAAGCATTAGCTCTAGTAGCCATGTTTTGGGGAATTATTGCTCTTGGAGACCAGATTAAAGGGGAGATAATTTCTGGCCTCAGGGAGGAGGCTGGGAAGCCGTTAGTGCTGTTGTGTCAGACTTACATTCAGGCTTAATCCCGACCTGGCTCTCATGTCCCTACTGGGAGCTCTTAGTGGGACATGTGGGAGTGACACTGATTGTATCAGGAACATCGGCTGCCTGGCCAAGGCAGGGAACAAGGGATAATCATTCATCCCCTGACAGCCTTGGAACATTATCTACCTGTATCACAGCCTGAGTGCAACGGTGCCATTGTTACCAACCTGGGATACGGCCAGGGCGGAAATCTCCTGGGGACTAGGGACAATCATCTCTCGACTCTACAACCAGCAGTGCTAAGTGAGGCCCTTGAGCTCCCCTGGGCTGCAGTGGGCTCCACAAGCATTTCCCTTGGAGTGGGATGTCTCCTGGAGCTTGCAAACCCTCAGGTTTGCAATACTCAAAAAAGTCTCGGAAGACTGGGCTGATACCCCCCACTCCTCGAGGCTCAACCCTCACCCGTTGAGAAATGCAAAGGCATTTGACCTGTTTCAGTGAACTCAAGAGGAATTTTTAACAGGTACTTTTGCACACATAGATATAGATATAGACAGCTCTGGGCCTCTGTGTGTGCATGAGGAGTGATTAGGGTATGAATGTTGCTATCTTGAATCTATATTTTAGTCTTTGTTGTAATTGTAGTAAACCCTATTGAATCACCTTGTAAATGAGTCAATGATTAAATACTCTTAAACCCTTTGCACCCTCACCCTTTGTACCCCCTGGACTCTGTGTATGCCATTCTAAAGCGATTTTAATTTTATTTTCCTCTGCAGGTTTCATCCCTGCAGTAAGCAATAGACTAAAACTTGCCGTTGAACTCTGCTAACCAGTACTTTCACAAATTCATGTTAAAACTTTCTTTTACCAATACCTTTTATGGTGATTCTTTAAGTGACTGAAACCACTCATTCACAACACCCTGTTAGCAAGAGCTGGAGCCAGGAAACCACCAAGAAGAGAAGCAATCACAATCTGACAGGAGCATTTGAAATTCACAACATTTGAACACCATGACTGCTTATCTTGAATCAAGTTATTTTCTGTCTTAAAATAATTCTGACTTCCAGTTTACTTTGTGTACAGGCTCAGCACTTTCTGCAGTGAGATGCAGCTGAAGAGGATTTAAATGTGCAGGAGAATCATTTGTTATGATGATAAATTCATTTGCGGTTACTATTGTGAACAATTATCATCTTGGACACATTTCCTTGAAGATAGAATTGGTCCAAACTTTCATTTTAAAGGATTTTGATAAAAAAGATCTGAGTGCACCTGAGTCTCTCACGTCTCACGGTTCTTCTACGCTCTCAGCAAGCAGCTGAGCCCTAACTTTATGTGACTTCATCAGCTGAGACTGCTGATTTGCCCCTGAGTTGTGAAGGAGAGAATATTGTCCTGTGGACACCTCATGTGTGTGTGTCGCCCCTGGAACAGAGCACTTCTCTCTTTCACGTTTGAGTAGGCATGTGGAGTTCCATCCCTGCCAAAAGGGAGATTTCACCCCTGCAGTCCCCACCCCTTTGGCATTTTCACTCTGTGAGCCCTACAGAAATCACTAAGAGTTCACTCGGTGCCAGGAAAAGCTCAAAACCATTTAAAAGCTGCCCAGGCTTAAGAGTTTTATGGGAAAGTGATAGGTGTACTTACAGGGAACTTCATTTGGATGGCAGGCCAGGCCAGCTCTGCTGGTAATTGATGTGTACTCTTACTTTTTATACATAATATCCCAAAGTTAAATCTGAAAATGGGTTTGCCTTATTGGCAGGTGCCCTGTGTTCACAGAAGCATGACGAGTTTCCTGGGGAAGTGCTCTGATAAGAGCAGGCTTTGATACCAGCCTGATTGAATTCAGTGCATACAGGGAACTGAAAGAAAACTGGTCATGGTAAGTTCAATGTATTTAACAGTAACTTTTACATGGAAAAAAATGATCATCAGAAGCAGAGCACAGCTTCCCAGTAAACTTGTAGTGACGCTTTGTGCCGATGTGGCAAAGGACTCGGCCTGAAGTTGTACCTACAACCAAAACCACTGCTCAGACCAAGGGAGGTGCTAATCTTGCTACGTTAAAAATGTTCAGTGAGCCCTGGGAGACCATGAGGTTGGTTCTAAATCATAGGAATTGCTGAGTTCTTCTGCTGACCTTCCTTTCTGAGCTCATTCAGGATCTGCTTTCTGGTTGTCAGACACGGCCCTGAGTCTTCCAAGAGCTCCTTCAGGAGAGTAGCAGCTGAAACTGAGGGATGCTGCGTGGCTGGTATTGGTGCTAAAGACAGATTTGTATTCACCCGGATAACCTGGGTCATCTTGCCGTTTTTCTTAGAGAAGAGGAAATAACTCAATCTTGATTGTAAAGATTTGAGCAACAGGAATCCCAACCTTTACTTATTTTAGGAACAGAACAACTCTGTAAATCCCACTAAGGAGGCTCCTCTTCCCCTAAAAAGGGCAAATTCACTGCTTTGCACTTCTTTCTTTCTGCCTTTTGTGCCCCCTGAATCAAGATTTTTAATGTGAGGCATCTTCCCCTGAACGGGGAAGGAAGGTCCCAACTGTGAATGCCTTGTTTGTACCGTACGCACCCCGGGCCTTTCCCAGCTCTCTGGGTGTGCCCTGTGCTGAGAGCTGGTGATGAAAAGAGCATTTGAAGGGCTCAAATGGGGCAGAAGGGAGACAATAAAAATATTTTTGTGGCGGTCATAGATGAAAAAGGGTAGAGTAATGACCAACAGGCTGGAGTTATTCCATAATGAAGGACTTTATTTGAAAGATGTGGCCACCAGTTGATCTGTGTCAGCATCTAAATCCCCAAGAACATCTCTGAATGGAGATGTGAGGGAAGAATGGCATCGGGGTTTGCCTTGGGAGCAGCTCTGAAGCCTCTTCTTGATTGAAGAAAGGTCAGGTTTTCAGGCCTTTATACTGCCAACACAGTAATTCAGGTCCACGAGTTTGAGGACATCAAGTAAAACACAGGATCCCTGATTCAAATGAGGTCCTATACAAACAACATAAAATAAACAAACAAAAACAAAAACAAAAACCAGAAAAAAAAGAAAGAAAGGAAAAAAAAGAGAAAAAAAAGGAGGCACTGGCTTAGATGCTGTTAAGTGCTCTGTGCATTCGTTGACAGCCCTTAATACCTGGTACATTCCACTCGCCTTTTCAATCACATTGAGCCCTTTCAGCTTAAAAGGAAGCTTGAAGCAAAGCAAGCAGTGAGTAGGTGGAAATGCTGCAGCGGCAGAATGCAACATTTGGAACCTCAGCTGTAGAGTGTTTTCCCAAAGAGGGTTGGAGACAATCAGCTTGGAGAAAGGCTCAGAATACTTTGATGGTGCTTCAGGCTTACCTCCTCAGAGTAAAAGACTTATTTGACTATATTTCAAACGAATATAGTTTTTGACCTCAATAAAAGAACTTCTATGATTAAGAAACTGGCAGCATCTCAGCAGATTTTTACACATCTCCATAAAAATGCTGACTCATCTGCTAGCAAGCATGTCTTGCTTAGATTCTGCCAGTCTCA
>VZRS01009385.1:260-24291 GCA_013398055.1 Ifrita kowaldi
TTTTTTCGTTTTTTCGAAGGCAGCAGCTTCTGCTGGAGCAAGTGCTGGGGGGGAGCTGTGGGGATGGCTTGGCAGCGAATGGGGTCAGTGGCAGGGAAAGAGCACAGGAATCCACCCCCTGGGGCCATGCACCATCCCATTGCAGCCAAGGCGCTGGATGCCCGCTCGGCGCAGGGATGGGGTTGCTGTGCCAGGCAGCTGCGATGCCCGGGGCTCCAGGGCATCCCGTGGGGAGCGCTGGCTCCGTAGGGTGGGCATTCGCAGCGCTGGGAGTCGTGGTGTTGTTCTAACGCCTGAGCTGTGAGGGTTCTTTCCCCCTGCTCCCACAGCAGGTTCTGGTTTGGGGGCTTGTTCTTCAGAAAAACCCCAAGTTCCTCATCAGTGTCTCAGCAAGTCGAGTGGACTGATGGCATTCCCCAGTTTCCCTGCCTCTGAGTGTCCATGTTCTTTCTTTTTTCCTCTGCACTTTGGTTCTCCTGTTTCCCCATGCTGCGCTGGGTTCTTCCTCCTCCTCTTCCCAGCACCTTTAGCAAGGGTCAGTTTGGATTTTCAGTCCGGTTCATGGAGAAATGTGAGGATCAGACTGAGTGGGCGTGAAGTGTAGGGAGGAGGTCAAGTGAATGCTTAAACCCTTCAGGTCCTGGCTTGGTTACATGTGTAAGTGCTTTGCAGCCTCTAGCTCAGTAGATATTCGGGAGCCTGGCCTGGAGTGGATCTGGTGCGTCACCCCCTGGGAGGGACACTGGGATGGCACGGAATGATGGCTCCACTGCCATGGGACCTGCCATGGCTTCTGCAATTTCCTAGGAGAGAGATAAGAGGCAGGACTGAGAACACACGTGTGCACAAAAGCACGTGTGCCTGAGCTAGCTCCCGGTCACCCTTGTTCAGCTCCAGGGCCCTGGCACTCACTGCCAGCAGCAGGTGCTGCTCCTCCAGGGCTGAACGCTCATTTTTTGGGTGTTTCAGCCAGCAATGAGCCTTCCTCACCTTCCCAGTGCCAGCACAGTGGGCAGGGCTGCTCCAGGGGGAAGCGTGTGGGTTTTCCTGTGGTAATGAGACCGTGTGTGTGCACCAGTCCCACCAGTGACACCGAGAGCTTCTGGTGATGCTGATGAGGTGCTTGATGGGATCCACCAGTGTGGTGCTGGGGCTGTCACACAGCCTGGCCTGTCCTCAGCACCGCTGTCACCGTGCCACTGTGGCTGTGCCACCACAGCTGAGCCCCGGCTGAGGTTTGCAGGGCCCTAATCCCTTTCCCTTGTCTCTTTCGTCTCCAGTCGGACCAGGAGAGTGGTAATAGACCGTCTTACTAAATTAAATGTGCAGGCTGCTCCTCAAGGCACGGCGCGGTTCAACCGTAGTGTTTGATTTCCCAGCCACGGCAGTATGGTGCCTCCAGGGAAAAAGCCAGCTGGGGAAACTTCCAATTCCAATAAAAAGTGTAAACGCTATTTCAATGAGCACTGGAAGGAAGAATTTACCTGGCTGGAGTTTGACTATGAGAGGAAACTCATGTTTTGCATAGAGTGTCGGCAGGCACTGGTGAAGAACAAGCACGGTAAAGCGGAAAACGCCTTTACCGTGGGCACGGACAACTTCCAGCGCCACGCGCTGCTGCGGCACGTCACCTCCGGCGCGCACCGCCAGGCGCTGGCAGTGAACCGGGAGCAGCTGGCCTTCGAGACCCGTGTCCACGGCCACCCCGAGCTGCGCTCGGTCATCAAGGTGGAGGTGAACCCGGCGAAGGTGGCCGTCCTCACCACCGTCTACTGGATGGCCAAGGAGGAGATCCCGGATGAGAAGTGCTCCTCCCTGCTCAACTTCCAGAAGTTCAACCTGTGCCAGGCGCTGCTGGCCTCGGAGCACAGCGAGTACTACCACCCCAGCAGCGTCAGGGAGATGCAGGTGTGTATGCGGGGCTGGGGGTCCGCACCTGCGTGCCGGCCGCGGCGGAGCCGGACGGTGCCGCGTGGCCGCCGCGTTTGGCAGAGCAGGGACGGTGCCTGCGCCCTCCAGGAGCTCCCTGAGCCTGCCAGGCTGCTTTGCAGAATGAAAGCTCAGGAGTTTATATAGCACACGAGCACTGTGGGTTTTTCCTCTTTTGCCCTAAACTGAGTGATCAGAAAGATCAAGTAGCCGGAGAGTTTAGAAAGGATTTTCTGAATTTTACAAATGCTTCGTGCCTGCTAAAATCAAATTAAATTTTTAGTGAGTCTTGGCTGTTTGCCAGGCTTTTCAGCTCTCTGCAGAGTTTTATTTTGCTGCAGATAGACTAAACCCACTAATTAGGTTTCCCAGCCTGTGGTGGTCCTTGCAGCACTCACACGCACACAGAAAGTTTTCCCTCCAAACTGGGGAGTTTGCCTGAAATGGGGGAAGTGTGAGTAAATGAGTAAAGCTGGAAAAAAACATTGCAGTTTTGCTGCTGCTCTTGCCCCTGCTGGGCCAGTGAAGTGGGACTGCTGGAGTTGAATGTGGGAGGTGGGTTCCTGGTGTCCTGCCTCACTGCCAGCAAAGGTGGGGGCTTGGGAGTGGGATGTTGGGGACTGAGGGATCAGTGCTACTGGTGGTGCTGTGTCCTGCTGTAGCTGTGGGGCTCTGACCCAAAGCTCAGGGCAGGAACCCCCAAGCTCTCAGCAGCTTCCCACGGTGCTTGAGCTGCCGAACAGGAGCAGGAGGAGACAGCTTATTAGGGAAAAAGAAAGTGATTTCCAGCCTCTGTGTGTGCAACTAGTGTAAGGGCTTTTGCCTGGCTTGGGCCCTCGTGTGCTGCGGACCTGTGGGTGGGAGCCTGCCTGCTCGCTGGGTGCTGCACATCTCCCACTGCCTCTGAATCTCATTTGTGTTTCTCTCTCCCTCCCTGCACCCCTCCTTCAACTGGCCCAGGCAGCCATTGCCAAAGTCCTGCACAACGAGGACAGGCACAGGATCAAAGCCTCGCCGTTCATTGGGCTGGTGGTGGACGAGACGGTGGACGTCCTGGAGCACCGCAGCCTTGCCATGTTCACCACCACCGTCTCCCCCTGCAACGGGCAGACCTCCACCACCTTCCTGGGCAGCTTCGAGCTGCCCACGGGGGAGGCCTCCACTGTGGCAGGCAAGGTGGGTGATGTGATGCGCTCCTTCGGCATCCCCACCATGAAGCTCACCTGGCTCAGTGCCGACAGTGCCTCACTGGTGGCCGAGCGGCTGAGCGGGGTGGGGACCGCGCTGACCTCGCTCTGCCCGCTCCTCACTGAGATGCACTGCCTGTCCCACGGCACCTCCCTGCTGCTGGCCGAGAGCATCGGCACCATCGAGTACCTCCAGAAGTATGAGACCACCATGGATGCTGTGTATAGGCTCTACTCCAGCTTCCACGGGGAAGGCGATAGCCTGCAGGAGCTGCGGAGAGTCCTGGACCTCTGTGAGATAGACCTTGGGAGCCCCAAAGCCATCCGCTGGACTTCTATCTTCCCAGCTGTAGAAGCCATCGACTCCTCATGGCCCACACTGGTGCTGCTGCTGGAGAGCGAGGCAGAGCGCTCGCCTGTGGCCCGTGGCCTCTGCGAAGAGCTCAAGAAGTTCCAGTTTGTGGCCTTCACCAAGATCCTCCTGGATGTTCTCCCTATATTCCAGAAGCTCAGTCGCTTCTTCCAGATCGAGGACTTTGACCTCTCCATCTTGAAGCCCATAGTCTCAGCCACAGCCAGCACGCTGCAGGCCCAGCAGAGCACCAGCGGCCAGAATCTCCGGGAGTTCCTCAGCGAGATGAACAAGCACCCGCAGGACGGCCGGGAGGGCGAGAGCCGCCTCTACTACAGGGGCATCGAGCTGGCCAACTGCTCCCAAGTGCACCTGAAACACTTTGAGCGCCTGAAGGAGAGCTACCTGGAGAGGGTGCGGGGCAACCTGCTGGACAGGTTCCCCAGCAGCGTCCTGGAGGCCATCAGCTCCTTCTCTGCCATCTTCAACCCCAAGTGCTACCCCCAGTCTCTGGAGGACATTGGCAGCTATGGGGTCAGCGAGCTGAATTTCCTGCTGCAGGTGTACTCACGGGTGGTGGTGAGCGAGAGGGCCCTGAGCGACTTTCCCCTCTTCAAGCGCATCGTCTTCAGCCTCAGCCAGCTCTCCTTCAAGGACCTCTGTATCAAGCTGGTCTACAGCAGCTCAGAGATGCATGAACTCTTCCCAGACTTCGCTGTCCTGGCAGCTATTGCCCTGGCCTTGCCACTGGGCTCGGTCCTTGCTGAGAAGATCAGCCGGGGCCGGGAGCTGCTGAAGCGCGGCCGGTCACGCCATGTGAAGGACGAGGGGCTCTCTGACCTCATGAAGATCGCCATCGACGGGCCAGCCATCAGCGAGTTTAACTTTGCGTTGGCCATCGAGTACTACGAGAGCATGAGGGAGTCTGGGTTCATCGTGGCACAGGTGAAGTGAGCGTGGCTGCTGAGGGCCGAGCCCTTGGGCAGGAGCCGGGGCCTGCGGGCAGCCCCCAGCACCAGCTGGACGCCGTCTTTCCGCATCACTGGTCACCACTGGGGCTGGTGGATGCCCCGTGCTGGGAAGAGGAAACAGGATCCTTCGCAAAGCCGTGCTGGTCCCGTGACCACCCCTCCTGCACACCCCTAACATCGGTTTGAATCGCCCAGAATTCAGAATCCTGGGGCCACCTGAGATCCCAAATTGCGATGAGTTTTTTCCGAGGGTTTGTCATTATTTTGTTTTAGGGAGATGAAGGCAAAGCTCTTGAGCTCAAATGTCACGTTGCCTTTGCACAAAGATACCCAGCAGCTTTTGCTTAATGCTCTGCAAAAATATGGGATTTCTGTTATTCTGGAGCCTGGAGAGCGAATGCAGAAAAGGCAGCGCATCCTCCCAGCTCTGCGCCGACCCCAACGTGCCTGGCGGTGTCGTGTTGGTGTTCCTTGTGCACAGCACAGGGTATTTTTAGCAGTGGCATCAAGTCATGATCATTTCAAGAACAAGAGATTTAGGGAATGATATTGTAATGGCTGAGGAAATAGTAACTTTAAATGCATCATTATGTACATATGTGTATGTGTGTATATATATAATATACATATATAAATAGCTATATTAAAAAGGTCTACCTTAATTTTCCTAAAGTTTAAAGTATAAAGACATCTAAAAGGACTTTTTTTTTTTGCAAAGACAGAATAAATTATGAGCAGAGGTCCAAAACCAATCGATATCTAATTCCTGGTCTTTCCAAAATGTCCTCACGTCCTGGAGTTCCCTTTGCACCCTGAGCTCTTGGCAGCCTTCAGTCCAAGAGAAAGTCCTTCAACACCTGCTTTCGGGACCAACTGGAGGTTTTCAGCTTGTATTTCTCTTCTGAAGTGTTACCCTCTTTATCCCGAGGTGAGCGGAACTGTTGGTTCCTGCAGCAGCCAGGAGCTCGAACCCCTCTGCCCATGGGTCTGGGGGTGCCAGCGCGGTGGCCAGGGGGGGCTGGGGTGCTGCTGGTGTGTCCCAGTGTGACGGGGCTTTGCTGGTTTTGACTTGAAGGCTGTGTCCTTCAGTTCAGACTGATTCTAATCAGCAATAAACCCAATGCAGCAGCATGAAGCATCACCTTCGTTGAATCCTGGGCGCTGGGTCCTCTGCTGGGGCTGCCAAAGGCTGGAAATGGGAGGATGTAGCAGATCTGCTGCCCCATGGTCCGAGTCTGGTTGCTCTGGGAGTCCAATGCAGTGCAATCTGTTTGTTACTGGTCCCAATCCCAGAGGTGCTGGGGGCTGCACTGGTGCTGCTGTCATGGTCCAGCATTGTGACTGGGTCTCTTGCTCCTCTTCTCTGGCCGTCAGCCTTTGGCATTGGGGAGCCTCCTGGAAACATGCTTGGCCAGAGACAAAAAGCTTTAAAGCCCTGGGTAAGGATTTAGAGACACCATCAAAATTTGCTGAGAACGTCTCCCAAGCAGGAGGGAGCCTCCATGTGAATAAACAGCTCCGTCTCCATCTGGCCTGGGCAGACTCCGCGCCAGATGCTCTCTGAGGCAGCGGCGTCTGCGGAGATGGGTCCTTGGCAGACTCACGTTGGCATGAGAACCTGCAGCGTTGGCCCCGCCGCCTTCACAGGCAGCTCTGGGAGGTTCACACAGGCGGGTGTCAGAGCACAACAGTTGCTCTGCTGTGCCTCACAGGGACCAGGAGAAAAACCTGCTGCAGGTGTGTGTTCAGTGGCTGTGTAGAGTGAAGGGGTGGGGGATAGGCTGGGGATAGCAGCTAGGTGCAGTTCGGGTGAGTTTGGTTAAATGTAGGGCTGAAAATTCCTTTAAATTCCAAGGGATCCCCACAAGAGTCACTTGTCTGTGGGACAGGAACTGGCTGGGCTGAGCTCCAGAGGGCTGGGAAGGGGCTGAGCCCCAGGGAGAGGATGGCTCTGGGTGAGCCCCAAGCAGAGTATACACAGCACCACAGCAGGGACATCGTGGCTTTGGCATCTCTTGGTCAGGCCTGGACCCTACCTGTGGAACTGGGGGGGCACAGAAACACCCCCCCCAGACTGCAGCAGGTGCTTGTGCCAGGAACACGTGATTCCTGTGCTGCCCTCCTTGCACCAGCCCCTTGGAATGCTCTGCAGAGCCTGGAGCACATTCTGTCCCAGGAGGACTCATGGTGCCAGAGCAGCAGCGTTTGCTATGAAGGTGGGGGCTCCTCTGCCAAAATAGCGGGGGGGGGGGGCAGAGTCGGGGCTGTGCCAAAAAGCTGCACCACTGGGGGTCCATTCACCAGCACAGCCCCACCTGCTGCTGGCCATGCCCGTCACCTTGGGTAAGGTCGTGTCATTCTATACAGACCTGAGGCCCTGCCACTCTCCCAAAAGCAAATCCCCTTAATTGAATGTCTAATTAATACCTAAAAATACTGCCCTCAGCTGCTGCCGGAATCTGCCCTGCAGCAAAGGTAAGGCAGGACCCACAATGCCATGGCCCCGTAACCTTGGGAAGGTGCCCCAAGAGCATCATGCGGGTGCCCCAGCAGGGTGATGTGACGTGCTGGGGAGCTTCACTGGGGTGCCCTCAGCCCTCTTCCTGCTCCTGGGGGTCTTGTCTGCTGCAGGGGCAAAGCCAGGTGGGAAAAGACCTGCCCATCTGCAGGGTCTCACTGAGGTTTCTGGGCTCTCTCCAACTGCCTGGTTTATCCCAGTCTAGAAATGGGTTTAATCCACAAATTTGAGCTCAAGGATGTGCCAATATCCTTGAGGTTGCCGTATGTTATCTGTACCATTGGTGGTGGCCGATCCTGGGGGTCTGTGTCCCCTCAGCACCCATCCTTGTACCTGCCCAGTGCAGGAGCTGCTCCCCAGGGAGTGAACCCTTCGGCCCGCAGCGTTAGCTGAGCTGCAGCATCCCTTCTTGTAGTTACTGCTTTTGGGGATGAGGTGACCGCCCACCTCTTGTTCCTCCCATATATATATATTTTTATATATTTTGTTTTTTTGAGGCTGGTGCAGTCAGTGCAAATCACACTGACTGTGATGAGTGGCACCCCTCGTGATCCAGCCCCAAATGCCTTTGCTGCTCTCGTGCGGGGCTGCGGCTGCGTGTGCTGGGGGTCCCAGGGCAGCTCCTCTGGCGCCGGCCCGGCCGTCTCAGATGATTTGATGTAGAAGTACTGTTTCACGCCTCAGAAGGTTAATTATGCACCGCTCACCCAGTCCTGCTCGCTGCTGCTGTAATGTTATTTATTTATTTTTAAGCGGTTTCACAGATTTCCCTTCTGGGCGACTCTGGAATTAACTCGATCAGTGCACGCCTGATGAAGCAAACTGTAATTCCTCCCCGGAGTCAGGCCTGGCTTGGGGATGGCTCCGGCGCTGTGGCAGAGCCGCCGCGTGCGCTCGCCCAGAAAGAGGTCATTGGTGCCCGTGGGGCTGGCGACGAGCACTCGCTGCTCAGATCCAGGGAACCTCTCAAACTTTGAATTTCAGATGCATGTCTCAGCTCCTGCACCAGCCAGGATTGGTGCATGGCGGGTGCGGAGCAGAGTGAGGAGCAGCACCAGCCTGAGGTCCTCATTCTGCATAGCTGAGTGTGGGGGGCTGGAGGGGGGCTCGGGCTCGGTGCTGGCACAAGAGGGGCTGGTGGTGACAGCAGCGTTCCCGCTGTGGGAGAGGGTACTGGCTACTGTCAGCCTCCCACGAGGGGGGTTCTCGCATCCAGGGGGGCAGTGGGATGGGGTTGTGCTGTGCTGGGTCAAGGGATCCATGGTGCCTTTGAGGTGAAAAAGAATCCAAACCTCAAAAAAATCCAAAGTAATGAGCAACACTGACCTTGTCCTTGCTGCAGGAAAAGGGATGGGGCTGTGGGTGGGTTGGAGGGAGTGTGAAGCTGTGTGGGATGTGAATGGGCTCTTCTGATTCACAGCACTCTGAAACCATTCTTATTTATTGTGTTTGATTAATTAATTTTTTTATTTTAGTCTTTCCCCCTCCTTGCTCCCAGAGCTGGGCAGGGACTCCCTCTGCCACTTGGAGGATGCTCTGCTGTGCTCACTATCTGTGATGAGTCCGAGTTGGGATGGGGAGCAGGCTGGAGACAGATCCCTCTTATTGGCCTTCCCTCCCTCCTTTCCTCTGTCCCACGGGTGTTTTCTGTTTAAACAGAACATTATTAATAACTCTAGGCTATTTTTAAATCTCATGCTGGAGCGTGTGGTTCATTTGCGGGGGACGGGGAGTGGCGGCTGTACCGCAGGAGTGGGGGCAGCTCAGTCTCTGTCCCCAGTCCTTCGGCTGCTGCTGGCAGCCAAAACCTCACCAGCCCTGATGAGGAGCCCCGGTGGTGCCGGTGTGGGGCAGCCCAGGCATGTGTGGCTCCATGGGAGAGCCCAGGAAAGGGGCTGCTTCCCTGGGGGAGGTTTGGACACCTTTTGAGGGTTCGGACTCCTGCGCGTGTCCATGCTCTGATGCGGAGGTGGCTGCGTCCTGCTTCGAACTGGGGTGCTGGTTTTGAGCCTGAAAGGCAAAGGGGAGCCCAGGGCCACCCTGGGCTGGGACCTTTCACTGGGAGGGGTCTGTAGTCCATGGCAGATGTCCCCGTGTGCCATGTCTTGTGTGCTCTGTCCTCCTGCTGCGAGCAGGGATCACCCATGCTGACGCTGCTCTTTCCCTCTGCCTGCCCAGGTCCCTCCGGACACAGCAGCCCCCTTTTAGCATCGTTGCCCATCCCTGGCCGGCCTCTTCATCCCCCCTTGGACATCAAGCACTTTCTGACCTTCAGGCTCAACGGGACATCACCGCTCAACCTCTTCCCCAACTTCAACACGGTGAGTCCCCAGGGTGTGTGGGCATCGGCTGCTGGACCCCTCCTCCCCTGCAGCAGTCCCTCCTCTACATGGCACCACTCCTTGAACCCCACCAGGTAGTTTCTGGTTTAATTCCTGGGGTCTTTGGCTGCTGGACACCTGTTCAACATGCCCACTTTGCCCTTAGCTCGGAGAGGTTCCTGCCCAGCCAGCACCTGTCAGTACTAGAATTAAAAACATGGTTCATTTTAACCGAGATCAATTGGATTTTGCCCCTGGAATCAATAGTAATAAAGTAGCTCTGGAGAGCAGTTCATTAGTTGAAAATTAAATAAGGAAAAGCAGAGAAAGAGAGAGAATGTATTACGGTTACGAAGAATGTGGCTGGTGCTGTGGATGTTGGGGAAGTCAGAGTGCTGGGGACTGCTCCCACCCCCTGCTTGGGTTCCAAGTCCTCAACATTGAACCACTGGCCCAGGTGCCTGGGGTGGGCAATGACATGTGTCTTTAGAGAGGTTCCACTAGACAGTTAAACTGACCTGGATGGGGCCAAGGACACACTACTGTGTGGGGTGTGAAATGGTGTTTTCCCCATGCTGCGCTGCTCCCCCAGGCTGGACCCAGCCCCATGGGGGTCTCTGTAACCCCTGGCTGCTCCCTAGGATTGTTGTGGAGGTTCTGCTCTGGGAAGGGCAGTGGGCCTGGGGGCTGCTCCCCCTCTTTGCTGCAGAGGCACTCTAGTCCGGTGTTTTGGGGTTCAATAAATGGCCATTGGTCTCTCTCAGGAGCCTGGAAACGGGATTTTCCCGAGCCCCCTCCCTGCTTGTCGGCCTTTTTTTGAGTGGCTTTGAGCTTAAACGTGCTCAGAAGGTGCAAATTATCACCGAGATCCTCAAAGACAGTTCAGAAATTAAGTGCAGGATTCCTGTTGCTGTTGAATGGGATTCAGGCGTCTGAGTCCTTTAAGCTCTTTTGAAGCCCCAGCCCAGCCTCTCCTCGGGCTAATGAGCTGGAACACAGGACAGGAGGGGTTTTGATGCCATTATAGTTCCTGCTCTTTGTCTGGGCTCTTTTTTTAGTTGCTGGAGTCAGGAGTGAACTTGACCCAGCGCCTGTTGTGGCTCCCACCTGCCGCTGCCTCGGCGCGTGTTCACCCACGTTTGTTGCTTTAAAAAAATTGATAATTTGGAAAATGAATCTGGTACTTGCTGGAGCCACACAGTGTCGCACGGCTGCTGTGCTCTGTGTGGGCTCCTGCCACAGAGGATGGGTCAGACACAGACAGAGATGCCAGGGGAGGCTGTCCCAGCCATCTGGGGACCTGGAGTCAACCACTCTGAACCAGGTGTGTGGTGTTGGCTGACAGTCTGGGGGCAGGAGCTGCCCCTTCAGGGTGTGTCTGTGCTGGAGATGTGGCCGAAGGAGGCTGGATGAGGTTCAGGGCGTGCTGGGCTGGCGGCTCTGGGGGAGCCCAAGCAGAGCTTCCATCCCACAGGATGAAGGGCTGGAGCATCCCTGCAGCCTGAGGTGGTCTGGCAGCTCTGGAGGAGGCAGAGCATCCCTCAGGATGTAAGGCTGGAGCATCCCTGCATCCTGAGCCAGGCTGGTGGCTCCTCATCTCTGCCCAAGTGACTGTGATGCCAGGTCAGACTCCATTTGAGCCTCAGTGGGGGGGAGAGGGTAAGGGGCAGCAGTCAGGGTCTGCCCCTTGCTGAGGTCGCTGCCACATTGGAGGTGCTCTACAACAGGATCTGAGGGTTCCCCTTTCATGCCCTGCATCGCTGTGAGGGCTCAGCCATGCCCTGCGGAGTGGGAGCTGCGCCCAGCAGAACACTCTGCACTCAGAGCAGGTCATAGGGCTCCCATGAACCCAGCAGATGTTTTACTCCGGAGCAAACTAAACCCTTCCAAGCTGCCTCCTGTCACTTAGAGCAACAGCCAGGGAAAAAAACCCCTAACGGCACCAGAGGCACGTTCCTTGCTCCAGAGGTCTTTCTCTTAGCTTGGGATGTTGCAAATCCCCAGGACCCAGCAGCGCCTCATAAAACCCTGTCAGCAGACGCGATGTGAATGGATGCTGCATCCCTGTGAATTCCTGCTCCTGACCTCAGCGGCCGCAGGGAGCTCAGCGCAGGGATCGCTATTTATATCGGCAGGAACATCCAGGGATAAATAAAGTAATGTGAGTCAATACGAATTGACTATAAAGCCGGGATCTTTATTCCCCAAGACCGCGGTGCCCAAAGCCGCCTCTGTTGCTGGCTCCACTCTTCTGGAAGCGGCCAGGAAGAGCCTCAATCCCTGGCTGCAGGTGCTGGTACGTACGGCTGCAGCACAGCCCCCCGCCAGCCCCGCGGGAGCTGGCGAAGCTTTTCCATATCCGAGAGAGCTGCGAGAGCGTGCGGCAGGGAGGAGATAGAGGGATGTTTGTGTTCTCATTTGGGGAGAAGCACAAGGGCTCTCAGGTGGCACCAGGCTTCAGATGTGCTCAGTGCGGGGTGGAGCTGGGCTGGGCTTCTGGCAAAGCACCTGGGACTATGTGTGCTCCCATGGGGACGGGCAGCTGAAGGCTTGAGATGGTGCCGGTGTTCACTTTGGGACAGCATCAGTTGCACGTGCCTTGGCTGGGATGCCTGGGGCTGGGGTGAGGAGCCACGTTCTGAGTGTGCTGGCCAGCCCAGCTGCTGAGGGCTCGTGAGCCCTGTGCCTGCCCAGAGCAGTTGCAGGTGCTCTGGTGGACAGAACTCCTTGCTGTGCCACAGGGTCGAGCAGGGTGGACTTGACAAAAGCACAGGGGCTGGAAAGACCCAAGCTGGTGCCATCACCCTGGCATAACCCCAGGAGGAGGAGGAGACGCTGTGCTGGGGCTGTTCAGCACCACCACCATGTAGATGAGGCTCAGACGTGGCTCTGGCACCACTGGCTTCACTGACAGGTTCAGGATGAGGCCAAGACGGTCTCTGGCCTCATTTGTGTGCTTGTGCCAGCATCTCCCTTTCCTCTGCCTCCTCCTCCAACCCCCACCCTGCTCATGCTGCGGTGCTCAGGGTGTGGATGAGCCCATGGGAGCTGGCAGCACTCGGTGGGTGCCAGTGTTGTTTGCTGGGAGCTCTGGTGGTGCTTGGTGGGAGCGACCGGCTGGAACCTGGTAGCTGATGCTGCTGGGAAGGTTGGAGCCATTTTTCTTTTCTCCTTGAAAAGGTGGGTGTTTCTCTGGAAAACAAGTGCTGGCCCAGCAGCCCAGCAGCACGGGGGTGCTGCCAGCAGCACATTGCAATGTTTGTCATCAGGCGAGGAGCAGCATCTTGGCCATCTGTAGCTTCCTCCAGGTCTCTGCCGAACCCCAAATGCCTCTTCATTTATATGCCAGATAAGTGAGTAAAATTTCATAGCAAACAGGCACTTCATTAATCACCTGCTTTTACCATTCTGCTCACTCCTGGAAAGGAATTTGGGGTCTTGATAATGGCGCTGTTGTCCAGGCATGTGCCTCGAAGACTGATGCACCTGTCTCGGCAGCGAAATAGCTTTGCAGAGAAATACGATCGCTGAAAACCCCGGGCTCTCCTGACAGCAGGACTCAGATAAGATAATCTCCCTGTGCCACAGGGTAGGGAACAATACTTGCATTATAGATTGGAGCCACGCTCAGACAAAGAGGTTATTCTTATGTTTTCTTCCTTAATAAACGCATTTTGTTAAAAACAATTATGGCTTTTGGAAGCAGTTTGGTGCTTGGGCTGTGGAATGAGGCCGAGCCCTGAGGCGAGACAGAAGGGCCAGGGCCTGGCACCGGCCACATACTTGGCCCCACCACAGCCCTGGGCGGGCTGGAGGACAGATATGGCTCCTGGCAGGTCATCGAAGTGGGTCTGTGTGTGCCCAGCCTGGTGAGTGAGTTGTCATTGTTGAGTTTGAGCAAGTGAAATGCACACCTGGACAGCAGTGGGGCAACTCAGAGGGACTTTCATGGGCACTGTGTCTTGGGCGAGCTGTGTCTGTGGCAGCAAGCACTGGTGTCCCTCCTGCCTTGGCACCTACGTGGGCTGTGGGTGTCTCATGGGCTGGCACACACGGCCCTGCTCGCGCCTTTGGCATTGCTTGGGGACATTCCAGCTCTGGTGAAGAGCACATGGAGAATGAATTATGCTTGTTTTGGTCACCTCTGTCCCCTGTTTTGGTGGTTTCTGCTCCTGCCGAGGTCAAGCGTAGCCACTGAGGTTCAAACAGAAACTGGTAAATTTCCACCTGTGACACAAGTATCTGTGTGGGGGGAGAGGGGGCATGGGCACACACTGGGGCAGGTGGGGTCTCATCCCTTCTGCCAGACCACAGCCGACATTTGGATCTTGTGGATTTGGTGGATTCAGGAATGGTTTAATCAGGACAGGAGCCAGTGTTGACACAGCACGCTGCCCTACGCAGGGGAGCCTCCATGGCCGCAGGGCTCCTCTGCAGATGCAGTCCCTTGCTCCTTCCAGCCACCCAGAGTGAGCCCTGTGGCGTTGGCAGTGGCTCCTTGGGAGCGTGACAGGCGTGGGGGTCACCAGGTCACAGTGCCACGCCAGGGCAGCCATTGGGACACAGCACCCAGCCGCCCTCTGCCCTCCCTCCCTCCCGTTCCAGATGGACCCGGTGCAGAAGGCGGTGATCAGCCACACCTTCGGCGTGCCGGCCCCGCTCAAGAAGAAGCAGTTCATCTCCTGCAACATCTGCCACCTGCGCTTCAACTCTGCGGTGAGCGGGGCCACAGATGGGGCTGGGAGGGAGTGGGGGGCACGGGGCCGGCCCCTGTCAGGGCCATCCCCGATGATGGGCCAGTCTCATCCACCGGAGCTGCCGGTGCTTGGTGTCCGGCAGCCCGGGGGCTGCAGGCTGCTGGAGCTGCTCTTGCCTCCCCGGGCCCTGCTCCCTGGCCGGGCTCTGCTGCCTGCGGAGGAGCCGTCCCAGCCTGGCCACGCTGGATCTGCAGCGCCTGGGGCTGATGCTGCCCTGCCAGCAAAGCTCCCTGGTTCTGGGCGTTTCTGAGCCAAGCAGCTCAGAAAAAGCACTGCTTCCCTGCTTCAGGCTGCATCCTGGCTAGAAGTGCTGTGCCAGGAGAGTCAGTCCCACTGCATGCTCCCAGTGCCCCTGTAAGCCCCTGTCCCCACTCTGCCTATCCCTGCCCATGTCCCTCCAGGTCCCCCCGGCTGGCCCAGACCCTCGCAGCCTGCGGGTGTTCCAGCACAGTGGCTGTGACCTACTTCGGCTGTGCCCAGCCCCGTTCCAGCCCTGTTATTCGGGAGGAGTTTATTGTCTTTGCTAATGAGGCACCACGCTCGGACTGGCCCTTTGCTTTCCCACGTACCAGCCACAGCCCTGGCCCCTGTTCCCAGCCCTTGGAAAGCCACAGGGGGAAGGAAGGGGAGAGATGGGATAGGATGCTTCCCCCTGCTGAGCCCAGGAATCCTCAGCTGGCCCCCAGGAATGCTGTGCAAATTAATCTGTCCTACTCAGGGGTACAGTGTCTAATTCATACTGGGGTTCCTTTCCATAAATTGCCAACTCAGGGTTGTTTTGGGGGACAATGCAGCGTTGTCCCTGTTGGGAGGACGCCAATGTTCAGGGGATATTTTTTTTGTGGCCATTTTTATCTGTTCAATGCAGACATGAATCCATCAGAGTCACGCTTCATTATCCAGTGTTCACTGAGAGAGGAGCTGGGGACATGAACCATGTGTTGGACACCCCTTAGGATACAGTGGGTGATGTGTCCTCCCCACCAGTGAACCTCTTTATTTCATTTTTACAGCAACAATTCATTGTACGTTTCTGGAGTCATAAATTTTGCCTGAAAGCTGCTTTTAGGAGTAACTTGATGCATTTAATCACAGCAGGGTCCTTATCTCGACCAAGCAATGTGGTGATGTCTTAGCGAGTGATACCTTGGCCCCAATACGTGGGTGTCAGAGCAGGCTGGGGGGAGGAGGGACACGGCTCTGTGCTACACCCTGCTCCCAACACCCCTCTGCAGTGGTCCCAGCTCTGCGGGTGGATGTCACCAGGAAAGGTGGCTGCACTAGAAACACGCCTGAGCGGCCACATACCAGGACTGACCCCATCACCTGCCCTCCCCATGTCTGTCCATCTGCCTGGTCACAGCACTGACGTGCTCCTGCCGGTCTCTCCCGCCCAGAACCAGGCAGAAGCCCACTACAAGGGCCACAAGCACGCACGGAGGCTGAAGGCCATCGAGGCCATGAAGAACAAGCAGAAGGTGGTGGGGGCTGCAGCGGGGACCCCTGGCCAGGACAGCGCAGCTGACCTGGCCCCCAGCCCCGTGGGCAGCGGGGAGCCGGGCAGCACAGGTACGAGGAGGAGGAGGATGGGGTTGAGGAGGCTGCAGACAGAGGTGTGGCAGAGCTGCCACTGGTCACAAATGAGCTCTGGTGCTCGCGGGGGCACGGGGGGTGTTTTCCCTGTGATTGGGTGTCTCTGGGAGGTGTTTGTATGGATGCAGGAGGGAAAGCGAGCCCTGTCTCACACACCCCCAGGGCTCTGCCGCATGCAGGGACGGGGCTGGTGGGAGCCGTGGCAGTGTTGGAGCTCGCCCGGGGTTTTGTGCTGAGCCCAGCTTCCATGCACTGCAGATAAAAGCTGTAATGGGAGAGGCCTTGGGAACAGCCGCCCTTGGCAGGGGTGGATGCATGCAGATGTTGTCTGAGACGGTCTTGGGGAAGACAGGGGTGCTCCCTGAAATCCAGAAAACCTGTTCAGGCACAGAGAACTTTCCCTTTCTGCCCATTTCTTTCTTTTTTTCCCCTTTCCCCCTTTCCTTCCCCTCCCACCAGCTGATGCCGGTAGCCCACAGGAGCCAGAGGGTGAGGGCAGCAGCCTGGGGCTGGTGCCCAGCACTGAGGAATCGCCCGTGGAGCTGCCCAGCAGTGTTGCCTCGCTGGGCTCCCCGCCGGCCTCCGAGCTGTCAGAGGGCACCTCGGATGCCACCAGCGTGGCCTCCTCGTCCGCCCAGGCAGCTGAGGCGCAGGCAGCCGAGTCAGGCAGCAGCGTCAGCTCAGCCCCTGAGAGTGAGAAGGAGGGGAAGAAGAGCAAACAGCACCTGTACTGTCCCACCTGCAAAGTGACCGTCAACTCCCTGTCCCAGCTGGAGGCTCACAACACTGGTAAGGGCATTATGGGGGGGGGACAGGGGGACGGGCCCCCTGCCACTTTGTCGGGGCTCTGAGCAAAGCCCAGCCATGCCCCATAACCAAACAGCCTTGCAAGAAAGTAGAGAGCATTAATGAGTGTTGCCGTAATTAAAAAATTTTTATTAAAATGACCTGCACAGATAAACCATGGGGCTTTACCTGGGCTGCAGCTTCTAGGGTGAATTTTCACAAGGTCAAACACTCTTATTGTTTATGTCTCAATTAAGGACATTTCCAGCTATTTTTAATCAAGTGATTGAGGCTACTTTATATTCCATTTGGCTTGAAGCTGATAGTCAGGGTTTCTTCCAAGCCCAGGATAATCCTTCCCAAAGCAGCTCAGTGGAGAAGACCCCTGGGAATCCAATGAGCTGTGGAGCTCAGTAGCCAACGATGGCTCCTGGGCTGTGCAGGGCAGCCCCTTGGGGTGGGCAGGTGTGGAAGCTGCTGAGGGTCCCCCTGAAGCCTGGGGGTGGCCAGACCCACTCCCAGAGTGGTGGTGGGGGATGGCAGCCATGGTACAGGGGTCCCCAGCGGGGTCTGAAGGCCCTGCAGTTCCAGCTCCTGGCTCTCCCCTTTTTCTGGAGGATGCTTAAGTTGGGCACCCCAGCTTTAAATGGAAGATCCTTTTCTCCCCAGTTCAGCAAGTACTGGGAACCAGTTCCCCCCACCCCACTGCCTGCTGGGGCAGCAGCAGCTGCTGTGTGCAGGGTTGGCTCAGGACACTGCTGCGGCTTAGCTGCAGACGTGTCCTTTTGCTTTTGTCAGCTCCAGTTACGAATTCAGGAGCTGATTTGGGGAAAAAGAACAAACAAGCAAACAAACGTTTGCGGGCTGGCGCTGCTCTGTGGCCGTCACACAGCTCCTTGCTTCACGCCTTAAAAAGTAGAATGAATTAGCAAGGGCTTAAATTACTCGCTCCCTGTGCACCCTCGCCGTCCCGGCGCTGGCAGGGGCAGGACAGAGCACCCTGTCCCCAGGTGTGTAGGGATCTTGGGTTCCTCCTTCCCCACCTGCTGTGATCCCACTGAGCTATTCCTGGCTCCCCCGGCCGGCTCTGCTCTGACCTTGGGCACGGCTCAGATGCTGCAGCACGGCAGGCGATGCGCGCCCGGCTCCGCAGACTGTGCTAACGCCCGGGGACAGGCGACAGGCTCCAGCGCACGCTCAAAATAGCAGCTTCTCCAAAGCTGGCACATGGAGGGGGGGTCTCTGGGAAGATGAGCATCTCTGCTCTGCCTGCGACGTGCAGCTTGGCAGGGTTTGGGAATGGGCTGCGCAGCACTGGCAAAAGCCTGGACTCCCAGGCAGCTCCCTGTCTCCTCCGCGGGGAAGTGCTGCTGGGCACAGGTTGGTGCGGTTCCCCCGGTGCTGTTGGAGGGCACTGTTCCCACGGCTGTGGTACTGGCACAGGGCTGGGCTGGGTTTGCTGAGTATCCCCTCTCGGCAGGCGCCAAGCACAAGTCGATGCTGGAAGGTCACGGCACCCAACTGCGGCGAGGCCGGGGCAAGCTGCTCTCCCGGGCAGGGCACAAGTCCAAGCGGATCGGGAACAAGGGCAGCATCAACATCCAGAACAAGGCGTTCCACTGCCAAGTGTGCGAGATCTACGTGAACTCCGAGACCCAGCTGAAGCAGGTGACGATGCCCTCGGAGTGCCCAGGCACTGGGTGTGGGCATGCAGGGCCTCAGGGTGTCCCTGGAGGGTTATGGGCATCCCCACAGACCTGAGCCGCACAGTGCCCCGGCTGTCCTGGCTCGCAGTGATCCTGCTGTTTTCCTCCCCAGCACATGAGCAGCCGGCGGCACAAAGACAGGCTGGCAGGGAAGCCACCCAAGCCCAAGTACAGCCCCTACAACAAGCTGCAGAAGAATGCTGCCCTTGCAGTGAGTATTATCAAGGTACCTGTCTCCGTGCACAGCACTCGCTCGGTTTGCTCGCACAGCCTCGCTCGCCGTCAGCCATCCTTGCAGTGAGTCACAGGAGCTGCTTCTCTTAAACCTTGGTTTCCATCACCACAGCTCAGCTTCTCCCCTCAGGGAGGGTGAGCTGTGGTGGTGGGTTTTGAGTCTCTTCCTGGGAAGGCCAGCATGGGGATAACTTGGGAGTGCTTTGGCAGTAGTGTTCACAATGCCAGCACTTGTGATTCCTCCACCTGTTCTGCGATCTCACAGTGTCTCCTCCTCCCTCCCTGCAGTCCAAGCTGGCTTTGCAGAAGCACCTCACCAAAACCCTGGCAACCCGTTTCCTGCCGAGCCCGCTCACCGCCGCCGCTGTCTGCGCCATGCCTGGACCCCTTGCCTTGCGACCAGCAGCTGCCACCACCCTCTTCCAAGCCCCGATCCTCGGACCAGCCCTTTTCCGAACGCCACCGGCCCACGTCCGCCCCACACCGGGTCCCATCGTCTTCGCACCCTACTAGAGCCGCTGGCCCGCCGAGGGTCTGTCCACCGTGGCTGGGCTGGGCTGTGGGGGCTGCGCGCTGGGGGCAGCGCTCCTGGTACCTGCTCTCCTGGCTGGTGGGAAAATGTAGTCGTAGACATCAACCCCGGCTTCTCCTTCGCTTGGAGCGGGCTCCCACTGGAGAGAGGTGCCCTGACAGAGCCCAGCCAGCCCTGCCGTGCATCCCCACCGCTCCCCCAGCCTGTGCTGGCCCCGTGCTCAGCAGATGAGCCCAGGCAGTGCACGGAAGAGGACAGTGTCCAAATCAGCAGGACCGTCTCATGGCCTGGGCCTGCCTGTCCTTGGCCTGCTGGCTGCTTCTTCATCGCCCTCCCAGTTACCAGACTGGAAGGAGAGGAGCTGGCTGGTCCCTGGGAGAAGGAGCATCCCTTTGGTCCCTGCCAGCCCAGTGGAAAGGGAACTGCGAAGGGAATCTCAGCCCAGCTCTTGCTGGGAGAAACAACCCCAGCACAAGTGGGAAGCTGGCAGTTTCTCTCTCAGCCTGGGCTGGCTGTGCCCTTGCCAGCCCTGCACCTGCCTGTGCTGGCAGGGGGTTTCTGTGCCACCCACCAGCCCCCCGCCCCCACAACACCCTACGTCCCACCAGCCAAAGAGCCCCTGCGGTGGCAGGCACCGGCCACACCGACCATATCCTCACTCCGAGAGCAATAGCTGACCCCAGGGCGGGCGCCTCCTCCCTCCAAAGCACATGGGCCCTGCCCTGGCCCCAGAAGCACAGACGGGCATGTGGCCAAGCTGGGCCCCAATCATGTCCAGCAAGGCCGGGAGCACCAGGCTGGTGCTGGCTCCCTGAGGAGGTGACCCTGTGCTTGGCACCTGTCCTTGTCTCTGTCCCACCACGGGGACAGCCCTGCCCCTACCTCCCGGGAGATGCTGTGAGGCTGAGTGAATGTCCCTAAAGCACTTTCAGTTCTCCAGTGAAAGGCAACGCTGCTGCTCACCTGCCATGCCTGGCCCTCCAACCCCATCCCCGTTAGGAGCTTCCAGGGAGTTACTGATGATTCCCAAAAACAAACGTGTCCCCAGCAGCCTGGACAATCAGGTGGCCAGTGCACCCATGGCCTGTGGAATGCTGGGCTCTGGAGGGACCCCGAGGCCATAGCTCTGCGTTCCACTGTGCTCAGACAGTCCAACCATGACCTGTCTGGGACTGTCACCGCGGCGCTCTGGGTGCCCAGCACGCTGCTGTACATACAGAGAGTTGCATCCCAAACGGACCTTTCGCTGGAGGAACACCCCACCCCGATCTATGCAATCCAGGGGGGCAGCTCACCCGCCGCATTGGCCGCCTGCGATTCCCTTTGGTGCTGATGCATCCGTGCAACCGGAGCAGTGGTGGGAGCAGAAGAACCAACGTAACACTGAGCTCTGTCCCGGCCCAGGGTGCTGGTTCAGACCTCTGCTGTGACTCCCATTCCCTCCCAGCCCTCGGGAAGAGGCAGGCTGGTGTGTGCACCTGGGAATCCACACGCACAAGCACACATATCTGACGTCTTGGCCATAAGCAGCGCCTGGATTTCAGAAGGATTTTGCCCAGTGTGCTCCGCTGATGCTCAGGATGGGTCCTGGCACAGGGAGGTGAACGGGAACCAGCCAATGGGTGACTCAGATGGCTGAAACACGTCTGCTTCCCAGGGCTGGAGCCTTGGCAAGGGCAGGAAAGCTGCAGGAAGGAGCACACACCTGCAGGGTCTGTGGGCAGCACCAACCGTGGAGCCACTGCCGCACTCCTGCCACAGAGACAGGAGAGCGAGTGAGGCCCTGGGTATGGATTCACCTGCTCAGGGCATCCCTTCCCCAGGGAGGGAGGAGACAGGAGAGAGGGCACCAGGAGAAGCGTGAGCAGCTGTGCATGGAGACAACGGAAAGGTCTTGCAGCAGTGGTGGGAGATGCGGCTTGGAGCACAGCTGAGGGAAGGAAGGCTCCCAGCAGAAACAGCTTTGCCAGGGTTAGGGAGATTGTCCCACAGCCCAGAGGACACGTAGGAACCCCACATCCCGGGGGACAGGAGCCTGTGCTGGTGGGGCCCCAGGGGACAGGAGGGACACTGTTCCCACTCTCCAGTGCCAAGCAGCCCGTGGCCAGTGTGTCTCCAGCCACCCCTGCCCATCTCACTGTGCCCTTCCCAGGCCCTTGGGGTCACCCCCAGTCCGGCCGCAGCAGCTGGACAATGGGATCCCCTCTTGTGCTGTGAGCCCCCCGGCGCCATGCCGAGCCCCCCGGCGCCGTGCCCAGCCCCTCAGGAGCATGGGGAGCTGGGAGCAGCCAGGCTCCAGCTTGCAGAGCTGCGTGGCACCAGTGGGCCTGTTCCCCTCCATTGCTCCAAAAAGCCTGTGCTGGAGCCGTGGCTGCTCCGTTGCCCCTCACCAGTGGAGTCCTGACGCACTCCTGTACTTGGCACTTTAACCCTGTGAAAGCCATTCCTTCTAGTAACAATAATACTGCAACAAGCTGCGTAAGAAACCCCCGTTATGGCATCCCCCCCGAATCCCCTCCTGCTCTCCAAAGCATTTACTGCCTTTGACTTAGCACATGCTGTACTAGGAGTAGGGATAGTCCATAGCGCTCGGTAACGTGTGCCCCTCTGTAAATAAACTTGGAGTGATGTGAAGTTTGATTCAAAAAAACAGAAAAAAAAAAAAAACCAACCCAAAATGGAATATCCAAAATCTAGGGACTTGGCCAGTACCCTCCTGTAATGTTCATTGTATATTTTTTTGATGTACTATAACTGTTGGGAAAAAAAAAAGGAAAATATTTTGATAATCGAATCTCATCGCTTTATTGTGTTACTCAGTAAATAAAAGGAACGAGTACAAACACACTGGGGCTTTTCGTCAGTTCTTTTCCTACATCCAGACTACCTGAAAGGAACGAGTGTTGCTGGGTAGGACTGGGGCACCTGTGCCTTGTCTTATGGTGGTTCTGAGAGGAGGCAGCACAGTGACAGGTGGGCAGTGAAAGCTGCCATAGCCCAAAGCATCTGGGGTGTGCAGGGTAAGTAAAGTCCCAGCTCCTCCAGTGATCCAGGTGTGCGGGGTAAGTACAGTCCCAGCTCCTCCAAGGATCTAGGTGTGCAGGTGAAGCACAGTCCCATCTCCTCCAAGCTCATGGCTGAGTCTGCACTCAGGAAGAGGAGGGCTGGAATGGTGGATTTGGGCACCCGGCCCCCAGGAACAGCACCTGCCCTGTTCTGGGCATTCCCTGGATATTCCTGTGCATAAAGGAGCAGTGGACACTGCCAGGGTAAGGGACAACCTGCCACGGAGCAGCACAGAGCCAGCTGGGGCAGGGCAAGGAGAGCTGCTTGGCTGGAGGCAAGGCCAGCAAACAGGTTCTTCCCACATGTTATCAGGAAATAGAAAAAGAGGACAGTTGTTCCCTCCAGATGTGGAGCTGATCCCCACATTCCAGCCAGCGTGTGCTATGCCTCTGCTCCCCTCTCCCAGCATGCACCTGAGAGCACAGGGGGTCACCGAGTGAATCCTGACCTTCCTGTAGCACCTCTGAAAGCTGCAGGGGCTGCGCAGGGAGAGGAGTGGTCCCTGTCCCACTGCCTCTCTCATCCTCCAGGACCATCCCCAGCCCTGGGATGATTGTTCCTCCTGCCACCTGCTTCCCACAGGCTCCGTGACACCAGACAGGATTCAGCAGGAGGTGTATGCGAGGGAAGCAGGAAGGTGAGGAAGAGGAGGTGGCAATGGAAGGGAAGGGGAAGAAGGCTCAGCCATCCATGGATCCGCTGCCCTTGTTCTTGCGGCTCAGGGGAAATGCAGACTTGCTCTGTGGCTGCGTCATCTTGCTGGCCAGGTAGATGAAGGGCTCGATCAGCGTGCGCCGGTCAGCCACGGACACCTCCCACAGCTTCACCTTCTCGCCCTTGGCCCAGTGCTGGGCTGCATCATGGTCCACCCGGCGCTGCTCCTGCAGGTCACACTTGTTGCCCAAAACCACAATGGTGACCTGTTGCAAAAGGGCGAGAAGGGCCCCTGAAGGTTCCAACCACAGCGCTGCAGGGCTGGTTGGCTCTGCCATGGAGACTCTCAGTGGTGGGCCCGGCCCTGCTGCTAATTCCCCGTCTGTGTCGAGGCCTTTTGAAACCCCACAATCCCAGTGCTCCCTTCCCCTCCTGCTGGGGTCTGTGTGTCCCAAACCAGCCCCAAAGTGGAAGGGGCTTTTGAGCACCCGTATGCTTAGAGAGCATCCCAGGAGAGAGCCTGTTACTGCTGGGAGTCTCACAGATCAGGGACCCATCAGGACCTTGGGACAGGCTGGAGAAAAGAAAGGTGAGAACCTGCCCCAGGGGAGCAGATCCCACTCCGCAGCCCCTTCTCCCAGGGGACTCACCTCCTTCTTATCCTTGGACTTGTCGATCTCCTTCTTGAGCAGCTCGACACGCTTGAAGGACTCCTTGCTGTCGGTGCTGTATACCAGCACGTAGCCGTCGGTGCAGGAGAAGCAGTGCTTGGGCAGCTCCAGCCCGTCCCGCAGCCCCCGCGTGTCGTAGAAGCGCACCTGCTCCCGCACGCCCCGGTCCGTCTCGATAGAGCCCACGTAAATGTCCTCCTGGGTCTCGATCATCTCCGAGCCTGAAGCGGGGTGGGCACACGTGAGGACCCTGCCCGGGGGTCTGGCCCTGGCACAGCCCGCAGAGCAGCCCCGCCAGGCGCGCTGTGCCCTCCTCCCCCATGGCCGGTGTGTTCAGGGGGTGACCAGGGCCAGCCCTGCCCACAGGGACCCCCAGAGCCAGCACTGCCCAGGGCCGGAACTGCCCGCTACACACGGGGCCGCCGCCTCCCGGGGGAGCCTCGGAGCGGCCTCCGCCCGGCCCCGCACTCACCGACCACATGGTTGCCGTACAGCAGCTGCTCCAGGATGGAGGTTTTCCCGACCGAGGCCTGCCCGCACACCACCACCTTGCAGCTCTTGCCCATCCCGCCTCACGGGGCCGGGGGCGGCCGAGCCTCACCAGCGGCGGCGGGAGCGGCGCAGCGAGACCACAGCGCCCCGCTGCGGGCGGGCGGACCGCGGGACCCGGCACCGCCCTGCGGCGGGAGGGGGCGTGGTCTGTATTAGCCCCGCCCCCTTCCCGGTACCGGCCCCGCCCGATGCCGCCGCCGGG
>VZRS01009385.1:24386-61771 GCA_013398055.1 Ifrita kowaldi
CGCCGCAGGGCCCGGGCCGCGGTGCAGGGCGGCCGCAGGTGCTCGGCAGGGCCGGGAGCGTTCCCGAGGACTTCGGCCCGTCCTTGCGCGGGCGGACCCCCCGGGCAAAGTCCTCTGTCCGGGCCGGCTCCCGCAGCGGGGCCCGGCGGGCGGTGACAGCCGCGGGCCGCACGCGGCAGGGCCCGGGAGCTGCTGGATTTGCGGTGCGGTGCCGGTGTGTCCCAGTGAGCTCTCGCGGCCTCCGTGCGCGCCGGGATTAGAACATCCACCCGTTACCGGGGTGTCCCAGAAATACAGTTCACACCCCGTGTCCCGAGGCCACACACACCTTCAGCGGTGTCGGGGGAGCGAGTCCTCCCCCTTGCCGCGGGGGGGAAGGATTAAACGCGTGGGAAGAGGAGGCTTCAAACTCCTGAACCCTTTGCTGCTGCATCACCCCATTCCCCTGGTCCGTTTGAAACCTGCCCGCAGCGGGTTTCGCTCTGTCGTTCCTTGCCGTGGATAACGGGAAAAACGCCTTGCTCCGGGAATGCTCCATCATCCAGGAGCTCCTGGTTTGTCCGTGCAATGCTCTGGTGCACCGTGCCCGGGGGAGCTGCCAGTGTCACCTGAAGCAGGGGGAGGTGGGATCCCGACCTTTCCCGCACGTTTTCCTCCCAGGAGTGAGTGTGCTGGAGCGCTGTGGGCAGAGAGGTGGGAAGGTCCCTGTCCAGGAAACTCCACTGGTTTTCCGTAGTGGCAGGCGCTGGTTTCGTCTCCCAGGGAGCTGGAAGGAAGGAGCTGTTCCTGTAGGAGCGGAGGTATTTGCTCTGGAAGATGACTCAATGGAATGAAGAAGAGGAAACAAAACTAAAAGTGGCCTCTGAGGAATGGTGGTTTCAGACTCCCATGGATGGCCCAAGGGATTCTGTGGAATTGAGGCCTGAGGAGCAGCTCCCTAGGGAGGTCCTGCTGAGCAGGAAAGGAGGAGCTGCTGAAGAGGCACTTGGGGCTCACAGAGCACTGGGATCGCCCAGCCTGTGAGGCTGGGACAGGCCTGTGCGGGCACATCATTCCTGCCCCCTGGGCAAGCGAAATGTGGTGTTTGAAACAGTAAAAATTCCCAGAGGTAAAACCCTGGCTGAAGGCACAGGTGTCTGCAGGTAGTGACCTCCAGCTCCTTCCTTCTGTCCTGAGGCTGTGCCAGGCACGGCTTTAGGTGCCTTCACAATGTTTCCTTTTTGTGTTCTTTTGGGAATGTCGCACCTTTTCCTTGATAAAATGGATCCATACGGTCAGGAGCTGATTCCCTGGGGAGCCGGCACTGCACACCCCGATTTCTTTGCAGTCCTGTGCATTAACCTGTTCCCTACCCCAGCCCTTCCTTTTTCACTGTGGTAGCTCGATTGCTCTCATGGAAATCAGAGCAATAATTGCTGTGTTGGGGAGTGGGGTTGGAGCCTCAGAAGCTGTCAGTCAGATGTTTGTGGAACATCCCGGGCCAGGTGAGGGCTGGGTGAACTCTGCACAGGACACACTGATTTGGTGCAGCCTTCGGGATGTATCTGCGCTCACTTACATAAAAATCAGCAAAAATAAGGGAAAACCTTTTCAGAATCCTTATGATAACTCAGCAACAAGGGTTCTGTGTTTCCATTTAGGGATTACAGTACGACAGAATATTTGCTCAAGGACCCACCTTTGTCCAAATGCACGATTCTGTTCTTGATGGCTTAGTAAAACTGGGAAGTTAGAAAACGAGCTAAAGGGGAGATCTGCATTTCAGAATGGCTGTTACTAATGCCCTGAAGCAGCTGCAGACATGCCAGAGGGCTCCCAGGGTGTCCAGGGCACAGGAATGGAGTGTGGTCACAGGATAATTATTGTCTGCTGCTACCTCATGGATTGTTGGGGTCCAGACGGAAAGTGTTGATGTAATTGTGTTAATTTTATCCATTGGTGCACCGGAGCAGCTGATGAGCAGGACTGGGCCACCCCCAAAAACTCACTTTTTTCTTCATTAATTTTAAAGGTTTCTCACCCATGGGAACAGTTTTTCCCTGCTCCCAGCTGCTCTATGAGCTTGGGCCCCTGGAGCTTTGCCGGGGAGAATTTCCTTGTCATCTTCCTGGCAGCTCTGGGTTCTGGCTCCCGTGCATGCTCCAGGCTGAATCTTTGTCCTCCTTCTTCAGCACTGGAGCACGTGGAAGCCTCTTAAAAAGAAATACCTCCAGCTGTTGGGAGAATACTGTTAGGAGATTGCCGAGCCCCTGCTGCAGACTTGGGATGTGTTGGTGCCTCTGCGGGGCGTTGTTGTTTCCCACAGCAAAGTGACGAGCACGGAGTGGCCCACACAGAGCCCTGGAGGTTCCAGGCCTGGCCAGTCTGTGGGTCGCTCACTGATCAGCTCTGCAGGTGTTACGTGGAGGTTGTCAGGTGTTGGTGAGCACCAAGAGGCTTTTCCAGTGCATGAAATGAGGTGCATCTCACTGAGGCTCCTCCAGAATAGTTGTTGTTTCTCACCAGCTTTTGGGGCAGCACCGGCAGGAGGGGGCGAGTCCTCTGAGGGGCACCAGGTCGTTCTGGGATAACCTGGAGAAGGCTCTGCTATTCCTGTTCTGCCTGTAGATGGGCACTTGGGTTTCCCAAGTGATAAACCAGCCCACTTTATTTATCTGGAATTATTTTATGATCTTATGATCATACCAGAAGCAGCAGAAGGTACTCGTGTAGTTGTTTGCTTCCCCGTGCATCTGCAGAGTATTTCTATATCTGACTTAGGCAGTTGCTTTATCCAGTCGGAAAAGGTGATCCATACCTACAGTTTCAGCCTATTTCCTTAACATGAAATGTGTTTTTTTGAGGTGAATCATAATGTAGATGCAGTTGTTTTTCCCATGGAATTCTTAAGCTGGCTGGCTTCTTTCATTCAAAAGGAATTGCTTCCTTCAAAAAAGCAGTCTCAGGCTGATTCTAGACCCTTCCATGGGTTTTCACAAAAGTTACGCTGTGGCCCTGCCAGGCGTGATGGGGCCATTGCTGGGAATTAGGTTAATTCCGAGCTCCGGGAATTACATAACGGCACAATTAAAGTTGGGGCTCGGCTGCCGTTCTCGCTCGTGGCTGCAGGGAAGGTTTGGGTCAGTTCTTGGATTTCTTGTGGCATATTTCAGTTCTTGTGGCTCTTCTGGTCTTCCACGAGTTTGCCCTTGGGTATGGGGAAGGGATTTGAGCACCTTGTGGGTTCAGGTTCAGTTCTGCTCTTGGAGAGGCTGGAGGCAGCCCTTTGTTACGTTCCCATGGGTGAGTCCTTCACCCATTCCTGTAGATATTTGTGTGTCCAGACTGGGATTTCCCGGGCTGGGGGCTGCGTTGAGTCGCTGCCATGGTGTCTGTGCTGCTGCACGGAGCGAACCCGCCGGGAGCGCGTTGGGGGGAGCTGATGTGCCGGGAAACTGCTCCGCTCTGCCCTCGGCCATCAGCGCTGCCCAGCCAGGGCATGGCAGCGTGTCACACACAAGTGTGTGTGTGACCACTGCCCTGGGAGACTGTCCCAGTGCCCAGACATCCTCTGAGGGAAGAACCTCTTCCTAAAATCCAACCTAACCCTCCCTCACCCAGCTCCAGCTGCTCCCTCAGGTCACTGGTCACCAGAGAGAAGAACTCAGCGCCAGCCCCTCATGGGGACGTTGTAAATATATATTCCAATATGTCTAAATCCTGACTCAATGTCAAACCTCACCTGAGGACGGATCTCTGAAGTGCACCCTGTTTATCTTTCTGGTACATGGTGTTTTGTTTCTCTTCCAAGTCCTGAAAGAAGGGAGGGGAGAGTATTGTATGTCCAGGGGAACATACATGGCTTATTTTAAGCTCTAGACATCTGCCTGCTGTAAACTGAATTGAGATCACCCAACTTATTTTACCCCAGCGGCTGAGTCACATCTGACAGCTGAGAATCTGGGCGGGATTTCACCCCCAAAAATGCCTGATAAAGGCACCGCATCCTATTAAAGAAAAAGCCTCTGCAAGAACTGTACAAAATAGGCAGGTGTGTTGCTTTTGTCAGAGCGTAACTGGAAAGATTGCTTGGCCAGGACAGGATTTTGGAGCCTTCCTTAAATCCTGGCTATTTTAGGGTTTTGCCACCGTTTCGTAACAGAGGCAGGCAGTGAAGTGGGAGTGAGGGTCAGGAGAGCTGGGAGAGAGTGACTCTGCCACCTGCTTAGGTGGTGGATTTCTTTCACTGGTGGTATTGCCTTGGCACATCCTTGCCCAGGGGCTGTGCCAGCACACCTGGACCAAGAGCTGCCGGATTACAGATCCCCAAAGGTTCCAATGACAGAAAATCAGGTATCTGCGAGATAGGTCTGCGGGAGTCTCATTGGGAGCTGGAGTGGGAGGTGGAAGCCACGATCGGCACTTGAGCGGGGGCAGCGTGTGGAAGCTCTGAGGAGGAGGCAGGAGTTGTTAGGCAAGCGTGGGATTGTGTCACTGTGCGCGGGATGGCTTCTCCGAGAGCTGCTGTGCTGGGAACGAGCAGGGGCTGAGCTTTCACAGGGCACGGGGAGGAGAAGGAGCCTTGTGCTGGTTCCTCTCTCCCCAGGCAGGCAGCGAGCTCCATCCTCAGAGCTTGAGTGTGCGAGGGAGTGTCAGCGCACGCAGCTGCTGCTTGTCTTCGTTGGTCTCAAGGAGTGCCAGAAGAGGTTCAGGTTGGATGTCAGGTGGAATTTCTTCACAGAAGGAGTTGTCAGGCATTGCCCAGGGAGCAGTTGGTGTCCCCATCCCTGGAGGTGTTCAAGGAATGACTGGTCGTGACACTCAGTGCTCTGGTCTGGTTGACAAGGTGGTGATCGGTCACAGGTTGGACTCAAAGATCTTGGAGGTTTTTTCCAACCCAAATGATGCTGTGGTGGCAGGTTCTCTGGAGTGACAGGGACCAAAATGCTTCAAATATTAGAGATGCTGAGAAATATCATAAAAGAGAAAAAAATAATTGCCTCGCTTGCAAGGAGAGTCACTCCCACCAGCCCCTCCTGTGCCTGTGGTGCATGTGAGTGATGAAAGATAAGCTTCTTCCTCAGCTCCTTGGTGCAGCTCTTCTCCGTTTCTGTGTCCAGCATGGAGCAGCCCTGCGAAGACACCGACCCCGTCACAAAGCCACCCATTCAGCCGGGGGCGTATTTTTAGCAAAGCACGATTCTTCTTTGGTGTCAAAAGTAGCAAGTGGGGAGCGCAGGCCCCAGCAGCGCGGGAGGCAGAATGAGCTCATTCAGGCCGCAGCATCTGTTGGGGTGAAACAATCCCCAGTGAGATCAGGGGCTGCAGTTCTCCTTGTTGGAGCCAGAGCCGTGGTAAACAAGGGCTGTGTGCTCTGTATGTCAGCAGGGCACAACAGGGCAGAGCTGCTTCTGTCCTGGCGCTGGAGCTCAAGCCCAGCCTGACAGCTCTGGCAGGTCCTTTGCCTTCGTGCTGTGGGGGTGATTTGCTTTAACAATTTTCTTCATTAAGCCTTAGGCCATGTGAGCAGCAAAAATACCTGCACTCTCCTTTCTGCCAGTGTCACCCGAGGCACTGGGACATTGATTTGTATTAAAATGCTTAAAAGGAAAACAGACTGATAAAAAAGAGTAGAAAACAGTAGTCCTTGTGTGGGGGTGTTTCTCTGGCATCTCAAAGTACCGGTGCTTTGTGAAAACTGGTTTTGCCGGGGTTATGTTTTCTTTCTTCCATTTTCCCAGCTTTTCCCAGCAGTTTGTGGCAGATGGGATGCTCTGGCACCCAGCCTTTAGCTGTGTCTGTTAGATGGTAAGTCCTCATGACATGACAGGTAAAATGGTTAAAAGACTTGTGACTCGGCCCACTGTGCTGGGCAGGTTGTGGTGGTGGCTCAGGTGAATTCTGCCATTAAGACTGTTCACCTATTTCTTTAGGCTGTACAACAGGGACCCGAGGGAAGGAACTTTCATAGGATCTGTGATTTTATTCTCTATTTTTGATTACAGAAACAAGAGAACAGTGAAAGTCTTAACTGCCCAGGTTCCAAAAGTGCAGAATTGCTCAGTAGTTTTTCCACTGTATTTAGATATTTTATCTGTAATATTCAAAAATGGTGGCTTAGAAACTTTTTAATCATGCAGAGTTTGCATCCTGATGCTTATGGTATGGATCCATCCCACAGGCACATCCTTGTTGTACATCAGTGTAGCTGGGAGGGTGCAGAGCTCCTGGGGCTCTGGTGGGTACTGGCTCCTGAGGAAAAGCCAGGCTACAGCACCTGCCTCAGGTGTGGTGCTGGGAGGGCTGGGGCAGAGGAGGGATGGCAGTTCCCCATCTCTGATGGGTGAATTCATCATTTTCTGGAGCAGGGGCAGGAAGAGCTGACCTGGGAGCCAGGACAAGGCTCCTGGGGGGCAGTGGGTGTGTGCTGCCCCATTGCTCTGCCACCGTTTTTACCGGTCTCATCTCATCCCAGGGTTTTAACTCCCACAGAGCTGTGGCTGGACTTGGCTGGGGTGAAGCCCACAGCAAAATTGAAAACTGAAAGTGAAGAGCACACTTCCCAGCTCCCAGTGTCCATTGTTCTGCCAGCTGGGAACTCTGCGATGGCTCAGTGAAAACAACCCCTGCATGAGGTGGTTGTGTAGGAGCGGCCACTGGCAGCCTGAGCGAGGCTGAAAACATGGGAACTTGTTCCAACACAGTTCCCTTTGTTCTCTCCCAGGTCAGCCTGCTGAGTACTGCTCACATTCGCTGCTCCATCACTGTGATGTGCTCTCCTCTTGGCCTGTGCAGGCTGAAGGGAGAGGAGGCAAGAGAATGGGCTTGGTTTTCTTCAGGGGAAGCTTTGCTTTCGAGAGTTTAAGGGAAGCTGCTTTAAACCATATGCTGTGTGTTTTTAAATGTCCCAAACTGTCTCTGCAAATGCTTGCTCTTGAGTGTGAGGACTATTTCTAGACCTGTTGCCAAGGCAGTGCCAGGCTTCTGTTGCAGGCTTGTACCCGTATTTCTCTTTGATTTAGCTGTCTTTTGAACGTGGAAATTGTTCTTGGCTCTAGTTTGTAAGTATGTGGGACTCCTGAAAGAGCCTGCACTGTCTCTTTATTTCTGAGGCGCAGCACCTCGCAGGAGGGGGCTGTTGGGTGAACTCTGTACCAGGGAATTCTGCTGGACTCTCTGAGGGGACTCAGAGGTGGGTTTAGACTGCATCCCTGTAAAATTTGGCCAGGAAATATCCCTGAGTATCCCAGGTAAAGCGCTGGAGTATCTGGGAGCCAGCAGGAAATGAGGTGTGCTGTGCAGTGTGTGCTGAGGAGGTCTCACAAGAACCAGCTACAAGCATTTGGAGCACTGGACAGTTATACTGAGGTTGCCTGGGAATCAAATGCTTGTCATGGTCACAATCTGTCTGGGGCTCAATTCTTCTGAAAATGTGGTGTTTTGCTTTCTTTCAGAGAAGCAGAAGCATTCAAGGAGCAGGGAAACGCGTACTATGCCAAGAAAGATTACAACGAAGCGTACAACTACTACACAAAAGCCATAGGTGAGAACAGCTGATAATATCAATCTTTGCTGAATACCATGTCTAAAATTGGAGCTGGTTGCTGATTTCAAACACACCAGTGGGGTTTCTGACAGCACATGCTGAATGAAAACCTCTTGCCTGCTTTAATTACCTTCGGAAATGTCACCAGATCGATAATGCCAGTCAGGGCCAATGTTCTGTAGTGCCACAAGTTGTGCAGCTGCTACATTATGCTGATAGTGAGTCTTGCATTGTCTCCAGATACATGTCCCAATAATGCCAGTTATTATGGGAACAGAGCTGCTACACTCATGATGTTGGGGAGGTTCCGAGAAGCACTGGAGGATGCTCAGCAGTCGGTCAGGTTGGACGACAGCTTTGTACGGGTACGTGGAGAACTTCAGGCTCCTTGTTCAGTACCTTGGCTGCACCTGTTACAGCTCTTGCAACTCCCTTTTATCTGTGTTTCCAGGGCCATCTCCGGGAAGGGAAGTGCCACCTTTCCCTAGGGAATGCCATGGCTGCCAGCCGCTGCTTTCAACGAGTTTTAGAACTGGATCATAAGAATACTCAGGCACAGCAGGAGGTAAGAGGATCTTCAAATTTAACTGTCCCCAGTAGATGCTGAGGAGGCTGAGCTGGACGAAGGAGAAATGGAGAGTGGTGTAAAGCAGCTGCCACTGTTGTGTCTCTTTCCCAGGGTGCATTTTCCTTGGCTCCCAGTTCGGTCACTTGATTTCAAACTGATTTTAATGCTGGCAAAAGTGTTCATGTCATCTGCATTATTGGTCCATGGTCTGCAGTAGTTTTGGCTCTGACATTCAGGGATTGGCTGCTCAAATGCTGCTGGGTGGCATTTCAGAGCAGAGACTGTCCTGCAGCACTCATGTGTTCTGTCTTTCAGCTGAAGAATGCCACGACTGTGCTTGAGTATGAAAAAATAGCTGAAGTGGATTTTGAGAAGCGGGATTTCAGGAAGGTGAGGTTAACTTGTTTGGTGTGGTCTTGGATAAGAGCTGGTGTGTTTGACATGGCCCAGGCAGATGTGTGGCTGCTTTCCTTGCTGGATGTTTGGGAGGTGCTGTGCCACATCTGTTGGAGCAGGGCTGGCTCGTGAACTGTCAGCTCTGAAAGTGGCAGAGCTCGTGCTCCCTGAGCACTGACCAAATGACAAGTGAGGAGGTGACTGGCTCAGGCCAGCCCTCTGTCACTGTTTGCTTTGCAGGGTGAGTGGAGTCATGAATGAGCTGCTTGAGACAGATTTTGTCAGCAGCAGCATTTGATCACACTTTGCTCCTGAAATGCATATCCAGGATTCTTCTTTCTCAACTCTTTGAAAGAAAAAAAAAGGCTGTGTGCCAGAGAGGATCATACAAGGAGGAATGCAGATCTGCATGGGGCATTCTCCTTACAGCTTCCAAATCTTTCTTCCCAAGGGTTGTAACAGGATGCAGCTGGTACTGACCTGATAGAACAAGAAATGACAACATGAAATCTGAAAGGCACCAAGCACTTCTCATGCAACTGTTTCTGTGCAGTGGATGCATGTAAGGCTCAGATTTACCCCAGAAAGGAGATTGGGCGGTACATTGAGCTCATTGTTCAGGTCACTCTCAGGCTAAGCTCAAGATTTTGGAAGGGTAAATCCCAGCTTTGTATCACCACCTTCTGAGGAGCAAACGGGATGTGTGGTCGATCTGAATTTCCTGTGTAGGAATTGCCCTGCTTGTATTGCACATTCTGGGTGTCTGCATCTGTCCCTCACTTCCCCAGTCCCACTTCACTGGGGAGGCCAACATGAAACGTGATCTTTGTTTCTGGAGAGCTGCTCCTGCCTCGCCCAGGAGCCCTTGGCTCTGGAGCACAGTGCTTCCCACAGCAGGGCCCCGTGATGTCACGGGCCGAGGAGCAGATGAACCTTGGGGAACAATGCCCCGTTCTTGCGCAGATGTCCCCAGCAGAGTGCAGGGATGGAAAAGACCCATTAGCTCACCCTGCCCATGGCTGTCAGGCCAGTGGAAGATCAGCCCTTGCACTGTACTTTTTTGTGTTCTGTCTGGTCCAAACTGTCTCAATCTATTGAATTTCTGTCCCTCCCACATGTCTTTATACTGCAGGAAACAGGGGCAGGATTGTACTTCTTGGCCCTTTCTTTAGGGCCTACAGTTTAGAAGAGTTAAAGGGACGGACCTCCTACAGGTGTCCCTTGAGTCTTGTGTAGGGCTCTGTCACAGTAACGCAGCAGATGCCTCAGACCTTGGCACACAAAGCCCTTTGAAAGGCACAACCTGCACGTGAGGAAAATTTTCCAGTGAAGTGTGTCTCCAGCAGCAGTGGAGGTGGGTGTCTGCACGCTCGCCTTCCTGGTCAAACACAAATCTCAAGCGTGGGGCAGCTGTTCAAACCAGGCCCTTGGCTCTTTGCTGTGCTCACGCCTGTGGTTTCTCCCACCCCAGGTTGTGTTCTGCATGGATCGTGCTTTGGAGTTTGCTCCCGCGTGTCACCGGTTCAAAATCCTCAAGGCTGAGTGTTTGGCGCTGCTGGGCCGGTACCCTGAGGCACAGTCCGTGGCCAGGTGAGTGTCCGAGGGCTGGGGCTGAGGAACACCTGCTGGGGTGTCCTGGCTGCTGCCCGTGCTCCACACCTGGAGTAAGTGAGGGAATGTAAAATAGAAATATTCCTGATGCATGTTGTGATGAGAGGAGGTAGGGTGTGAATTGATCCCCATTAATTTTCCTGGGAAGCTGCATCCATGCTGCTTGAGCAGCCTTCTGTCTTTTTATCTTATCTGTAGCACAGCCTTGTTAAAATAACTGGGTACCTCAGTGGAGGAAGGTGCTTGTGGAGGTCAGAAGGAGACGGGAATAGGGACAATTTCCTTTATTGCCGTGTGTTGCAGTGATATCCTGCGGATGGACTCGACGAACGCCGACGCGCTGTACGTGCGTGGGCTGTGCCTGTACTACGAGGACTGCATCGAGAAGGCCGTGCAGTTCTTCGTGCAGGCCCTCAGGATGGCCCCCGACCACGAGAAGGCCTGTCTTGCCTGCCGGGTAAGTGGTGGAGATGGGGCTGCCAAATCACCAGGAGCTGGGGTTTTTTTAAACCAAACACATCGTTTGGTTCTGCTGGATCAATCCCTTCTCCCTCCCTCAGCATTGACATTCCCAGATCTCCAGGAGCAGGCAGTGTGTCCAGCCCTTCCCAAAGACAACCCCTGCTGCCTCACGTAAAAGCAAGCTCCTAGAAACTGTTTCTCAGCAGATTGTGATACTTTGAAGCAGCCTTCCCTTCACACTTCTTTGTTCCCTGGTCATATACAGGAGGAATAAAACCAGATACACTGGTTCTAAAGGAACTCCTGACTTTCAGGTCCAATATCCACGCCAACACCTTCACTTTCATTTAACACTGTTCCTTCCTGTTGCTCCTTCCCTGCTGTGGTTCTTCAACCGACTTTAAATCTGTTCATATGTATAAAGCTCTCAAAAAGTGACCTCCTGGTCCTTTTGTTTTAATCCATATATTTGCTGCACTCATGTTTTCATCTTAAAAATTAGGCAACCTTTTTCCTGTGGAGGATGCCTGGAACGGGCACTGGTTGTTCCTTAGTGCTTCTCCTGGGGGAAAGGCAAAGTGCTTCCAGATTTTCAGCTGGTGGAGCAGGGCTGTGACTTGTATCCTGCAGCAATGTCTGAAACCAAATTAGAACTGTTGTGTCTGAGGGCCCTTGTTGGGCAGAACAAGGTGCTTGGTCCCCCTGACCTCCTGTCCTTACCCAGGTGTGTTTCCTTTCAGAATGCCAAAGCACTTAAAGCGAAGAAGGAAGACGGGAATAAAGCGTTCAAGAAAGGCAACTACAAACTAGCATATGAACTGTACACAGAGGCACTAGGGATAGACCCAAATAATATCAAAACAAATGCCAAACTCTACTGCAACAGGGGGACGGTTAATTCAAAGGTAAGGGACGGTCACCCAGCAGGTGTCTGTCACCATGTCCATCACCGTGGCAGTGATAAACTGCACATCAGTTATTCTAGAAAGCACAAACTCCCCTGGCTGCTGGGCAGCTGCATCTCTGAAGCCATGGGCAGTGTTTCAGGGTTTTGTGCTTGCACAACACTTGGATCAGTTCCCAACAGCCAGCAATCGACTCCTGCAGAAACAAAACTCAAATACTTGGGCTGCACAGAGTGGGAGGGAGGTGAGGGACGTGCTTTAGCCTTATCTTAGTCAGCAAAAGGCATCCCTCTCTGTTTGTTCCTTCCCAGGCATGAGCAGATTTATTTTCTTTTTCTTTTTGTAAACCGTGTCTTGCTTTGGATTTTTATGTTAAAAAAAAATGACCTAATTTAAAGCCCCACGACACTTCTTCAGCTTTGCAGTTCAATTTTAGTCCTGCACTATGGAGAGAAACAGCCAGTCATGTGACAGTGCTCCCAATTCCCACCCTGTGTCCTCTGGGCATTTTTCTTCCTCAGCTGTCCCAGTGTTGATGTTGCTGCCCCAGACACCCCCACTTGGTCGAGAGACACAGCCTGTTCCCAAAACCTGGGAAGTGGGATGAGCTGGAGGCCACATAATGGATATCTTACATGGCTGTTTGTGTCTGAAAACAAACAACGCTTCTTCTGAAAAATATTTATTTAAAATAGTTTTAGGTTTATCTTCCTGCCCAGGAATTAGTTTGGACACAGAATTGGGATTGTTTTCAGGAAGACCCTTGGTTCTGAGTGCATTTCTTACACAGAAGCACCACATAGCTCTGTCATGTCACTGGCCAAGGTTCTGATTTTTTTTTCCCAAGGATCAAAAGCTCAGTGTTTGGGGGAAATTGGAAAAAAATTCCTAGACAGAGACACAGAAAACAATGAGATTTTCCCATATTCTTCACACCTTTCATTTCCCTAAAATCATGGTGCAGAATTTGTTCTCTGTATGGGATTTACTCACTTTTTTCTGACATTGTAGCTTAGGAAATTTGAAGAAGCAATCGACGACTGCACGAACGCGGTGAAGCTGGACGACACATACGTCAAAGCCTACCTGAGGAGGGCACAGTGGTGAGTACACCTTGACATCGGGCACCTGAGTGGGCAGGAGCATCCTTCTGGCAGCTCTGAGGGACAGGATCACAAATCTGGAGCTTAACTGAATGGAAGGGGGGCCCTGAGTTTATTCTTCTTACTTATGTTGCTGAGGAGATGGGGGTAGCTCTCTGTGGCCTCTCCTGCTTGCCTGGATTGGGCACTGCCTCTTGATGGAGTATTTATAGAATCATTTGGGTTGAAAAAGACCTCCAAAATCATTGGCTCCAACCTTTGACCGATCACCATCTTGTCAACTAGACCAGAGCACTGAGTGGCCATGTCCAGTTGTTCCTTGAGCATCTCCCAGAATGGTGACTCCACCACCTCCCTGGGCACCCAGTTTCAATGCCTGACCACCCTTTCAGTGACGAAATTCTTCCTGATGTCCAGTCTGAGCAGGACTTAGGGAGAATTTGTTCTAAAACTTGACTTACTGTGTTTATAGATGAACATAAGATGTTCTGTCCCAGAGAGCTTCTCTCTCCATGTCTGCAATTGCAAATTTACAGTGGTTGGAAAAGAGATTGAAAAAGACCTCCAAGATCGATCTTTTCCAACCTTCCATCTCTGTAATTGCTAAGTTACAGTGAGTAGTTAATGTGTGAGTAAGGCTGAGGGGCAACAGACAGGCACGTGTCCCTCGGAGGTGCCAGGCTTGTCACTCCTGACCAGCACTGCCAGTGTGAAGCTCTGTGCCAGCTCTGACCCTGCACCAGCTTCCTGGAGCTCGAGCTGGCTAGGATCAATTCCTGCAGCTGCATATCGGAATTATCAGGTCGTTAAAGCAGAACTTGTGCTGCCAAAGGAGGTTGCAGTGTCCCCTTGGGGCCCAGAGTGCAGTCTCCTGTGCCAGGGTTTCTCACAAGTGTCAGGGCTCCCAGCAGAGTAGCCCTGTGTGGGCTCCTCTGAGGTCTGATCTGCTGCAGTCCAGAGCACTTCTCTTAATCCACATCCACCCAGACAGCCTGAACCTCTTTCCGTGTTCCTGTGAAGGACACCTTGGTCACCAGTATTTCTTTCCACAGTTACATGGACACAGAGCAGTATGAAGATGCTGTTAGAGACTATGAGAAGGTTTATCAGACAGAGAAAACAAAAGGTGAGCACAAGGGCACTCTCTGTGTGCGCACAAGTTTCCCTGAACTGGCAATTTTTTTGTTGTTCCTTTTTTCCCCCACAATATGCTTTGATTTGCAGCCTAATACCCCAGCAGGACAATATGGAGAAGCCCTCGGAAGCACTGGAAATCCCTGTCTTTGATCTGGTTTCTCTCCCATCACTGATTGCTGAGATGATAATTCAGCTTGTGTCTGAGGCAGTGCATTGGGTTCAGAATGTCTTGTTTTGGTTCTTGTTTTGACCGTCCTCTTGTTTTTTGAGCGGCCTGAAGTGTAAGGGATGGAGTAACCCCTCCCCTCTGGTGTTGTGCTCCTTTCCAGAACACAAGCAGCTCCTAAAGAATGCACAGGTGGAACTGAAAAAGAGCAAACGGAAAGACTACTACAAAATCCTGGGGGTGGACAAAAATGCCTCTGAAGATGAGATCAAGAAGGCTTACAGGAAACGAGCACTAATGCACCATCCAGGTACCCACAGCAGTCCTTAGGTGCCCTGTGCAGCCATCACTGAGGCAGAAATGCATATGGAAGAGGGAATTTCTGGACAAATAGCAGCTCTGACCCCACAGATCTAGAGCATGTTCTGGGACAGGAGCTTGGGAATGTTTAACATTATCCATTTGCACTAGAAATTAAAAGCTTTTTCCTGATTGTTTGTGTATCCCCAGACCGACACAGTGGAGCAAGTGCAGAAGTACAGAAGGAAGAAGAGAAGAAATTTAAGGAGGTTGGTGAAGCCTTTACCATCCTGTCAGATCCCAAGAAGAAGGCCCGCTATGACAGTGGGCAGGATTTGGAAGAGGATGGTTTGAACATGGGAGGTCAGTGTTCTTTACGATACTCTGCTGTGGCAGCCTTTAACAAGATCAGACCCTTTAGAGTCTGCCTTATCCCCTAAAGCAAGCCTCCCATTGGGAATGATTCCATGAATTGACTTGGTTTGGTCCCTGAAAGTGTTGGGATGGCAGGGCTGCACTGAGTGTTTCTAGCTGGGAACAGGCTGGGATACTGGCAGGTGTTGTCCTTGGCTGAGCTAGTGGGCAGTAGCTGCCATTAGGTAGAAATCTGTCACAGGATGTGTTAAAGAGTCTAATTGTGAGTCTCTAAATGCTGCTTATCCAGATCCTTGGGCTGCCCCGTGGCAGGTTCTCTCTGTGACAGCTGCTTTACCTGTTTGTGGTCACTACATGGCCCCATGTGCTCAGAGCCAGCCCTGTGTCCCCCTGCTCGGCCACTCTGAGGCACTCTCTGTGGACCCTCAGTGAGCTGACAGCTCCTGAACTGTGGGGATGTAATGGCAGTTTCGCTGCAGCTCATTAATTCCTTCTTTTCCCTGTAGAATTTGATCCAAATAACATCTTCAAGGCCTTCTTCAGCGGGCCGGGGGGCTTCAGCTTCGAAGGTAGGTGAGGTGTTCTCCTCCCAGCCTTGGAATCGTAAGTACACAGGGCAGCTGGGGCTCCCAGTGGCTGTGCTGCTTCAGGAGAGCATTTGGCTGTTCCACAAATCTAAGAGCTTTTCAAAGTTCTGCCTGCACAGCGTCAGCTGGTGGCTGATTCTGGTTCTTCTGGGTTCAAAAGCCACAAACCCGGGGGCTCCCCGTTCTGGAGGTGTGTGTGGGCTTGGCCATCCGTGTGCTGCTTAGGATTGCACTAAACCCATTTGGATTTGGAAAGTCCTGATTATCTTCCATTTTCTTTTTCAGCTTCTGGGCCTGGAAATTTCTTTTTCCAGTTTGGCTAAGAAGCAAACAAACACAAATCAAACCACACATACCTGATCTGCTTCTTTTAACCTCGAATACGGACAGCCCCAGACTCCTCCTCCATCACGTCTCGTTGTCCTTAGAGCAGTTTCATTTCTGGGTTGGAGCCTCTGTTTGTGTGTTGTGTGTGTGAAGAGGAAACCAGCTCGGGAGGGGAAGGCTTGTGAATTTTGTTTTACTGTTAACTTTATTAAAAAAAAAAAAATAATAAATAAAGCTTTGAATCTTTTGGTCCCTCCATGCTGGCCCGTGCTTTCAGCTGCTTCTGCCCCTCAGCACAGAGGATTTCCTGGAATCTTCCCAGAATCTTCACGTGTGAGAGGGTGAAGGAATTCCCGGTTTGTTCTGGTTGTTTCCAAAGCAGCATGTCCAGGGTTTGGAGTAACTTGTAAGTTATCTTAATCTTTTGGAAATACTGCCAAGGCTCAATCCAGTTTCGTACAATCCTATTTCACTTGCCAGCCTGGCTTCTTGACTCTTTTTATTTCTTTCTTTTTTCCCCATGGTTCTCCCAGCAAGGCCCACTTGGGCATTAAACTTCCGTGATAACATGTGAGCTTACAATTCTGTATCAGAGAAACGCTGCTTAGAGTTTAAAGAGCAGCTTATGTGAGAATTCCCTGTGATGCAGCTGGAATTAAGGGCTTTGTGTTCCCAAGATTGTCCTGTTTAAGGGAATATTGAATTTGCTCTGGGCTGAATTCCTTCACTGTACTTTTTTTAATTAATCCACTTGAATATTTTATATTTGTGCTAAACTTGATTTTGTTGAGCTTGATGTGTGATTTCCTGTTACTGATCCATGACGTGGGTGAGTCTTTCAGTGCCAAGTGAATTCCAGGCAGGGATCGTGGGTGGTTCGGGATGTGCAGCGCCGAGCTCCCGGTGTGCAGCAGCTGTGTGTTCAGTTAACCTGGTTGAATGGTTTTCCCCTGGCAGTGATTCACTCCTCCAAAGGATCAAGAAAATGCAAAGTCCAGCTCTGAACTGACAGTCTGTACTTGTTTCTCTCGTGCAGTGTCAGCACGGGAGCTGGAGGGATGGATGAGCTTCTGGCCTGGAGCCGTGTCCCAATGGGTTTGGTGTGGGGCACTGCCTGTTAGCAGTTTGGTGTTCACCTAAATGTGGTATTACAGCACGGTCTTAGCTGGGAGAGGGCTCTGCTTCCAGAATTCCACCCTTGTCTCTAGAGCATGGACAGCACCTTTTTGTCAGGTGCTCTGTGTGAGTTCAGTCCTGTCTGTGGTGGGTTCTGGAGCACGGTGCTGCCAGGCCCAGTCCCGGGAGGTTGTGCTCTGCCTGGGATGTGAGGGGAGCAAGAGGCAGTAGGGCCATGGCAGGGGGTCCTGGGCTGGCCCTCAGTGAGGGGCAGAGGGGCTGTGGCCGGGATCCTGGGCTGACCCAGCAGCGTGGGGCTGTTGGAGGCCGGAGTTTGCTCAGAGAATGGGTGTTTGTGCACACAGGCTGGGCTGTGCCGAGAGAGAACCTCACAGTGACTCTGTATAAGGCCTGATTTACCCTCCCGCAGCAGAACAAACACTGCAGGGAGTTCATTGCACGAGGTGATCGCTGGGAATGCCACGTCTTTGTCTTCCTCCCTCCCGAGGGCTGTGTGTGTCCTTCAGCAGGACAGGGACCGGTGCGGGGCCGCGAGGTCCCGGCGGTTCCAGCGGTGACGTTGCCGTCGTGGTCCTGCCGTGGCGTTTGGTCAGGATTCTTGACAATCTGCTTTCATAGAGGGAAAATTTAAGGGCTTAAATTTTAGCACTGCAGAACAGAGTATTTTACAACTCGTTTGAAGCTCAGCTTTCTAAGTGAACCAGTGCTGAGTAATACTTTGAAAACCCGACTCTCCCACGTTTATTCCGATGTCCTTCACACCCAGTGTGAGGGATGGAGCCACCCAGGTGCACCGAGAGCAGCTGGGTCCTGGCACTTTTCAGGCTCTGAAATAATGAATACCTGGGGAACTGAAATACTGGTCTATGCACATTGATGCTTCCCCAGCTTTCCTGGCACTGTAAATCAGAGTTTACAAGGCCTGTTTAGTGGCATTTTGGATCCATGATGTCTCGTCCTGTGTGTGTGTTGATGTCAGCGTACAGTCTGGGCTGTTCTCAGTGTCCCATTGCTGAGCAGAGCCATGTCCTGTGTCTGTCAGTGGGTTTATTCTCATTTCCCCTCGCCCCAGGGAAGTGTGACCAGCTTCCTTCCTCCCTTCCTTCTCTCCAAGCTGAGTGAGCCTATTCCTTGGAGCACAGGAGTGGAATGGCTCTGCTTCTGGGAGAGAAAATGTATACAGCAGCTATTTATAACCTGTACATGAATGCATGATTTAATGTAGTTAAATATTCATATGGTGAGTGCCAAGACTTTCTACAGAGCGTTGTTACGTGAATCAAAGCGAAGGCAAATGCGTAGACCCATGGAATGGTTTGGGCTGGAAGGCCTTTAAAGGCCATTGAGTCCAACCCGCTGCCATGGGCAGGGACACCTTCCACTAGCCCAGGGTGCCCCAGGCCCTGTGCAGTCCCTGTTCCCCCTGGCACAGAGCAGGGCTGAGCAGGGCTCAGTGGCACCTGGCACCTCAGGGCAGCAGCAGTGTCCAGTGGCACTGTGACCTCCACTGTGTCCCAGCACAGCTTGGGGAGACAAAACTCTGCTTCTTTCCAAACAATGGACTCAGCTGTGCATTGCTTGGAGTGTTGTCTCCACACACAGTGGTTCCAGGACATGATCTGTGGGTTGTGGTCGTGTGTAGCTACAGGGAAGCTGAGTGCCAGTGCTCCAACCACTCACAGCCCCACAGGAGCCACCAGCCACAGGGGTTTGCTGCAGACACCACGAATGAGCATCTTCAAGTGTTGTGCCTGCGCTGTTTCTAGAAGGACAAAGCACATGGGGGTGCAGGCGGGGGTGCTGCGGGTGCTGCCCAAGGCCCAGGCATGGTGGGATGGACACTCTTTGGTGTGGATGGACACTCTTTGGTGTGGATGGACACACTTTGGTGTGACTCTCAGCCTGGCAGCTCCTCCCCAGGGTCTCCGAGGAGGAATGGTTGGTGCTGTGAGAGCTGCAGTGAACAAGAAGGACCTGGAAGGAGCAGAGCTGCTGTGGCTGAGAGCCAGACCAGGCTGGTGTGTCAGGGGGCGTCTTCCACCAGCCAGGCTGGAAGTAGTTGCTCTGAGCAGCTCAAGAACTGGCAAGTGGCTGTCAGCGTCTCTGGGAAAGTTGTGAACTACAGAAGTTTGTGAGGAGTGTGGCTGTGGGCAGAGCTGGCATGTGGGGGCTCTGCTGTGGGATTGCAGTATTGGCAGGAAGATGAGGAATTGTGTGGCTGTTAGGCTTTCCCTTGGATGTGGTTTTGCCTGGTCACGCTCATAGAATCATGGAATAGTTTGGGTGGGAAAGCTGTGAAGTCCATCCAGGAGGTTCTGGCCACCCTCTTAAGGCTCCTTTTTGCTCTGGCTGCACAGGAACCTACCTGGTTTGTTTTTGATCCTGTGAGCATTCAGTGAGCAGGATCCCCAGTGCTGATGACTGCTGGCTGTTCTAAATGCAGAAATGCAAGTTGGAAAACAGGAGAAAGACAAATTGTTCAGGGACAAGAGTATTGTCCATGGAATAGTGGGTCCCTCTGCTCTCTGTATCTGCTGAGATACGCAGTGGATGCTGCTGTGCTGTCATGGTGTGACTGACACAGAGGCTGGTGCCAGTCCCTGTCCAGCCACGCTGGCCCTGGATCTGCAGCCATCAAACAGCCACAGGGTTGGGCCATGCGCTGCTTTGCCATTTCCGAATGACTTCCTCACTTTCAGTAATAACTCCAGATATTCTCTTATTTCCAATGGATGGTTTTCATCCCATTTAAATTCGTGCCTTGTCCTCTCCCCTCCCTTTCTCTAGGGAACAGGACAACTGTGTGCTGCACCTACCCATGTCCCTGGAGCAGTGCTGGTCCCTAGGCAGCTGTGGCGGGGCTGTGACAGGGGCAGGTGCCCGCTATCGTTAGCTGTCCCTGCCCTTGGCTCTGTGGGGCTGCTGTGGGTCCCTGCATGACTGTGGGAGCCGATGTGAAATGCTTTGGCCTTCCTGGCCAGGCCTGGCTCTCTCCACTCCCACTGTCATGGATGGGGTTATCCCTTCTTGGAGTGGTGCTGGGCATTTTCCCTTACCCAGATCCGAGCTTGGAGGGACAGCTCTGGTCTGTGGCTGGGAGCTGGGAACTGCACCTGAGCTGGAGCACCAGGGGTGGCCCGGGAGGATCCGTGGGGAGCCTCCAGCGGGGCGAGCAGCCCTGCTGCCATCCCAGCCTGTCCGACTGTCCCATGCCCATCCCCACTGTCCCTTAATGGCTCGTGTGAACAGTGTGGTGTGAGGTGGCATCCGAGGGGCCGTGTGGGAGCACCTCGAGCCCCCCAGTGCACGTGTGTCACAGCGTTACAGAATAGTCAGGACAAACCCAGGCACCGATGCGAAGCCACTTGGAGAGGAGCTTGTCCCTGCGCTGCCGTATTTATCTGAATTGGAATTCGGAATGTTTACCTCAGTGTACATAGCTCAACCTTTCCCTGGGAGGAAAGGGGAATTGCATGGAGCAATCACTGTCCCATTGCTTTGCCAAACTCCTCATCCTCTCCCAGCCGGGCTCCGCATCGGTACCGACTGTCCCTCTTGGACCTTTCTAGGATGTGAATGGTAAAAATGTGAATATTTGTTGTTTACTTCCTTAGCAGAACTCCTGATGCCGTGTTTGTATGGGAAATCAGCCTGAGCAGACCCATATGCAATCGGTTTTACTTTATTATAAACTGTATATGATGTACAAACTAATAAAAACTCAAACAACGACAGTGTCACTGTTGTTCTTGAACAGGCAGATGAAGGAGATATTCCAGCTGAGTATTCCAGTGCTGGAGTGACCTGGGCGCTGGGGGTGTGGGCTCAGCCAGCCCCTGAGCTGGTGCTGGCACATACCTTGTAGAGCTTTGGTGGAACAAACCCTTGAGGTTCTGTCAGGAGAGGCCCTGGCTGAACGTTGGGCACTCGGCTGCTGCCAGTGTGAAAGCTTGGAAGGGTTTCTCCATGGAGGGTCACAGGTGCTCTGGGTGGGTTTATAGCTCACTATTTCATGTTATGATGAGAATTTAATCCTTTGCTTTGGAACAGCAGAAAGTATTTTGCTTTCATGGCAGAGTGTTTGGTACCAGACAAGCACCAAAGCTTTCCCTGCTTTTGGCCTCAACATTCAGAGGAGAAACGCTCCTTGCCCTGGCAGCATTGGACTCAGGGTGAGCTGTGCCCAGCAACAGCCCCAGCCCAGCCCACGCCTCAAACACAGTCAGTATTTACAGTGTTAGTGTGGGTTAATGTCACTCTGCTGCTCCCCAGACCCTGAGCCAGAGCAGGAGGTCGAGCTGGGACCTGACCTGGGGCTGTTAGTGGAGCTTTGTGTTAAACAATGCCCAGGAGCCCCCGCCCTGCTGGGCCAGGGCCTGGCAGAGCACAAACCCAAGTTTCAATAAAACAGATTTAATGGCAGAAGTGCTGGGTCAGTAACTTCCAGCCGGGGTTTAGGTTCGAGCAGACGTGAGTTACACGGTTACGGTGCCTCCGCTTCCTACGCTACGGGGTTACTCCAGCCTAACTCTTAACATTCAAGTGCATTAGAGGAAGGGAGTAAAATCTTGCATGAAGTCCAGTTCTGTACTTCAGACATGATTTTAGTTTCTATCAAATAAGATGGAAAAGATGTTAGTTCATCTCTTCCACTCCCTGCCAAGGCAGGATTGTTCCCTACAGGACACGGGATGGTGCTTGGTCCAGCCCAGGTGGAGGGAAGTGGCTGGAGCCACTTTGCAGGAATTGGCTCCCTGTCCTGATGTTTCACTGGATTCCCGCTAAGACCATAGCTGGTGTCTTTTAAGACATCACCTGGCACAGTGCCCTCCCCCAGAGCATCTCTGCTGTGAGGGACAGGAGCTGGGATGGAGCCCACTGGGCAGCTGCGGGACTGGCCTGCGATTAGGGCTGCCAGGACCCGCTGCCCTCAGCGAGGTCTGTCCTTGGGGGCCAAACCCTTGGTAAGGACAGGACTCCTGAAAGGAGTGACCCACGCCTGGGTCTTGCTAGGTCTGACCCTGTAATCGGCTGCCAGAACGGCCGATGTCAGTCCCTGGGTGTGGGAGGGGAGGGACATCCTGCAGTTCCCTTGGCTTCAGACCAGCGACTGACAGGCTTTGGTCAGTGCCAACAGGTAAAGATCGAACGATTGTGGTTCAGAGGGAAGCGATAAAAGCCCAGAGTTGATCTTTCTCCAAGGAAGAAAACAAGCAGGACACCCCAGCTGGTTCCCTCCAAACTCACATTAAAATCTGTGACAGTTTCAGTCAGGAGTTGCTTGTTTTCTTCCTTTTCTGAGGCCGATAACTCCCCAGAGCCTTCACGCTGGGGTGGGCAGAAGGTAGAAGTGGGCAGAAGGTGGGCAGAAGGGGTAGTAAAGGTAGAATTATTTCTCTTTACACTTTTAAGGTTACAGGAGTTACTTGCCTTTTAAAAACAAACCGAGGAGCTGCCCTGCCTGTGCTCCTAGATGATGGTGCAGGAGCTAAAGGCAGAGCCCCGTTTGTTGGTGCTCTGCGTTGGCACGAGTTTTCCCTTCCCGTAGTATCCCGAGAATATCGCCCTCACATCAATCTTTTTAGACAGCACAAGCATCCACATACCGTTATCAAAATACAGCAGTTTCCCTCCTCCAATTTCCCCCACTTGCTCCCCTTTGTTCCCCGCCTTTTCCAGCTTCACAAACTCCAGCAGGTCGAGCCCGGTCTGGACGGCTTCGACGCCGTTGGCGCAGCCGAGGGTGATGTGGGCCCTGCTGCCCCGCGGGAGGTTGTCCGTGGGCAGGATCTTGTCGGCGTCCCCGGGCCAGAGCAGCAGCTGCTGCTCGCTCAGCTCGATGCGAGCCCCGACAGTCTTTGTGGTGATGAACAGCGCCGAGATGGAGAGGGTGAAGCCTTTGCCGTAGGAAGCCTTCACGGCCTGGGGGAGAGGGACACGCACACGGAACAGCGTTAGTGCCTGTGGGTGGGATTCACGGCACTGCCCTGCGGCCACTGCCCTTGGGATCGGGGATGTGGCTGCTCATGGCAGCTCTCGCTGTGACATGGTCAAAATACCCAGAGCAAGGGGAAGGTCAGTGCCTGATGTCCCAGCTCTGTGGATTTGGAGCTGGTAACATCTTTGTCCTTCCAATATTTAACCTGTGCTCTGAAATAATCGATGTGGGAATGTAAATAACTCATCATCATTCAACTCAAGCTATCAGAGATGATGCTGGAAGTCACGTGTGATCAGGGAAAGTGGAAGTATTTTATTAGGAAATAGGAAACAATCACCGTCTCCACAATTCTGACTTTTCTCTTGCACAGGCCACGTGGACATAGTTCCTGTCCCTATATTTGGCCTCTTGGCTCAGAGCAAAGTCCATCCCCAACCCTTCCCCAGGCTCATGGACACCCCTCTGGGGAGGGAGGGGACACAGGGGGTGTGGGGAGGAGGTGGGACCCCAACACTCACTTCCTGCTGCGCATATTCCTCAGCTCCAGCTGCTTTTCCAAACTCGGTGTATTTCGTGGTGCAGTGCAGGACCCCAGGTGGCCTCTTCACAAAGTAGCTGGTGAGATCTATTTTTATTTTGGGATCGTCGGTAGCAGAAGGAACTGCAGATACAGGTAAACAATGTCACCGTCCCAAAGTGATCCCCCGATGTCAACCCATGAGCCCCAGTCCCATCTCGGTTCCCTTTCCTACCCCACCCTTCACATCTCATCTGTGACTGCTGGGGAGCAGTGGGTGGGAAACCAAACCCCTCCCTCCTCCCAGGCTCTCCGCAGATGGAGCCAGAGAATAGAAGCTTTTGTGCATCACCGTGACTCATCTTAAACCTGATGATGTGAGTCCCCTAAGGGATGGGATTGTTCTGCCTTTCCCATTTCTCTCCCTGCCTTTTCCCCACCCAACCCATTGGAACCAGGGGACACCCAGGACCCCATGTCCTGCTGCTGCCACCCAAGCCCAGAGCCCTGTGGGGCCAGAGCTAAACAAACTTGGGAAAAACTCTTTAATTTATATTTTTACTTACAAAAGCAACTTTGTCAACTATGAGCACCAGGTTAGTAGCTTTACAAAGCTTTTCTTGTTGACAGCTTTAGAAATTGACTTTAGAAGCTGATCAGACTAGTTAACATCAACAGGTAAGAACATGGTAAGACAAGATCTATACATACAGTATTTACTCTCCTTTTTGAAGGCTTTGAGACTCCCAAGCTCATCCAGGAATGCCTGGCCAGCCTTCCTCAGGATCTCCGAACTTCTTTTGCTCAAAAACCACCCAAAATACATGGGGAGGAATTCCTTCTCCAAGCTTGGCTTCATCTTCTTCAGCTCTTCCACGGATAGTTTCCATTGATTCTTGTCCTTTAGCTGGGGACAATCCAAGCGCCACGGGGTTTTGGGCTCGGCGAAGATGACTTTGTACCGGTACTTGTCAGCAATGTCAAAGATCTGGTCCAGCCGTTCCCGCTCATGGTGAGTGTCATCCAAAACGATGACGCTGATCTCCCGTTTGCAATAGTCAACTAGATCCTCATCCACCTTGGAGTACTCTTCGGGAATGGAGCTTCTTATCAACGGTGTAATTTTATAGTGATCGACAGAGATGACCTTGCAGGCATCTTTGTACCGATCGTGGATGGCCTGGGCGAGGGTGGACTTCCCACTGCCAGGCAGGCCCCGGAGGATGAAAAAGGTTTTGGATTCTTTGAGTGTGGAGATGGTGTCTTCGTCGTCCAGGAATGGGAAGTGCAAACTCTCAGGCCGCTCTTTCGCTGATTGAGTAGACATTTTTCTAAATATTTTAGGCAGGAAAGTGTGACTCTTCTTGGAGAAACCTCTGTTCTGAAATGGAAGGAGAAAACACTTTGCAGGGCAGGAACCCCAGAGACAATGTGGCCCAGCTGGGACCTTTAGTGGGAAGGATGGGGCACAGGGAGCATCTCCCCCACACTCCCTCACTTGGGTGCCCTGCTCAGCTGACACCTCCTCCCACAGCTGCTCTGGCTTGTCCCACAGCAGGGACCTGCATCTCACCCAAGGGCTGAAGGTTCAGCCCCGCTCTGGCCTCAGCAGCTGCAGCCCTGCCCTGCCAGGAAGGGGTTTCTCAGGCACCATGAGCTGCCACAAAGCCCCAGCCCAGGCAGGGCTCCCTCATGTGGCACATTTAGTCTGAACGCTTGAACAAACCCCAGTGGCTGCCGGATGCGAAGGCAGGGACCCGTGGAGGAGCCTAACGGGAACTGAAAGTCCCAGCAGGTTGAGAGCTGCCACGCTCTCATCCCTGCACCTGAATCACAAGCTCTGTTCCCAGGGAAGAGGCTGTTTCCTGCAGGGATGATGCTGTCTCTGTCTGAGCTGCACTGAGGATCAGCAGCTGAGTGCCTTGAAGGAGGGAATTTGGGCTCCTCTCGGGAAGAGCAACTGAGCTTCCAGGAAAGCCAAGGCCCTCCCAGCAGCTGCTAGGCAGAACTCGAAAGTGAAACCTCGAGTGCTGGAAGAAACGAAACACTCGTGGTTGGCAGCAGTGAGCGGGAAATGCCGCTGGGAGCTGGCACGGGCTCTACCTCCCCTCCTGCCAGCAGCTTTGGTAAATGGAATCCCAGATTAATTCCCGGTAGGGCCTGGGAAAACACGGGACTGAAAGGAAACGAGGGGTTTCTTCAGCTGTGCGAGTCCTTAATAGCATCAACGAGGCAGACACTGTTTGTTGGGTCAATACATGAACTTTCCACCTCCCCAGCTGCCTGTGGGCCAGTCCAGCCTGGGATCCACCGGACCTGCTGAAGCCAAAGATCACCGGAGTGATGCTCAAGGAGTGAATTTTCCCTTTGATGCAAAAATTGAGAGGTTTTGCATAAAACATAACTGCTCTGCCTGGGCCAGAAAAATGTTCTTCCAGTTTGTGGAGTGATGCTGTTTTAAAAAAAACACTTTTCAGGTGTTGAATTTCCCCATCTCTTTATTCCAGAAGGTGCAGATGGGTTTTGGTTCCAAATGCCCTGGGAGCAGGAGCAGGACCCCACAGTTCCCACGGGCACTGCCTGCCCTGGGGTCAGCTGCAGCCTTGCGCCCAGGCGGGGACAAACGGACCCCCCGAGAGCAGCAGGGACCTCCGGGCTCCCCAGCGACCCCCGTGCTGCCTTCCCCGCGGACTCGGGGCTCGAAGTGCTCACACAGGAGGAAGCCGCTGAGTTACCCGGAGCGCTGCTCCTTCTCGCAGCGCAGGAGCCCGGCTTGCCAGGGGGTCGCACGGCCGGAGCCGGTGCTGCGGTGGCCCCGGGCCGGGCTGTCCCCGCACCGGGCTGTCCCGCGGGCGGGGACCGGGGCCGCTGTTCTGCCGCGGCAGCTGCTGAGGGGACTGAGGCGCTTTTCAGCCCCGTGAACAAAGGAACAATCGCGGCCCCCCCGGGCCATTGTTCGCCGCCGGCTCGGGGACAACGGGCGCCTTCACGGCCCGGGCCGGGCGGACAAAGGCTCCGCAGAGCCCGGGGGAGCGGGGTCTCGCCGGACAATCTCCCATTGAGCCGGGCCCGGCCCCCCCCGCCGCCCCCACAAAGCTCCCGCTTGTGTCCGGCTCCCCACGGAACAGGGGCTCGCGTGGAGGGAGCGATCGCTCCCGGTCCCGGGCTGCCCGTGCCCCGGCAGCCCCCACGGTGTCCCGGGACCCCCGGGACGGAGCCACGGGCCCCCGGGGCCGTTCTCGGGGCCCGGCCGCCTCCGCGTCCCCCCAGCCCCAGCCGCACGTGTCGGCGACGCCGCCGGCGCTTCCGCCCTCCTGGCAATCGGAACCGTCGCCCGGGGGTAGCNCTAGGTATGGCTCTTGTTCAATATTTATTTAATCTTCCCCCCTCAGCTCTACTTTCCCCCATTGCTCTCCTTTATTTCCTTGTCCATTTCCCCCTCTTTAACGTTTCCGTCTGCTTCTGTTTCGTTTCTGGCTTCCTCTTTTGGCTTTTAATCCTCTGGCTTTTCATCTGCGTTCTCCGTGAGTTGTTCCTCTTTCTCCTTCTCTTCCACATTGTCAACGGTGATTGTTACGTTTTCACTGCTGATGGAACGATCTGGGAAGGAAAAAGGAAACTTAAGTCCTAGCATTCAGCAGCTGGGCACGAGAAAGGCCCCCGGGCTCCTTTACCCTCACCCGGAATCTCTCACTCCCGTCTAGGTTCTGGGACGGCAGGTGCTGGGCTGCACGGCCTGAGGGGACCAGCCCCGGGGGCTGCGGGCACAGCGCCCTGCCAGGATCCCCCCACCGACCCCCAGGAGGGGCGGGGCAGGGCCGGAGGGTCGGGCTGCAGGGGACACTCAGGGAGCGCTGCCATCTCCCGCTCTAAGCTGGGCACGGCCGGACCTGGGAGCGCAGCTGGAGCAATGCTGGACTTCCACCAAGATTTTAATCCAATACTTGCAAGGAAATGGGTGCTGTGGGAATTCTAACGTGCTGCTGATGTGCAGAACAGCAGAACAGGAAAGTGGTTTTTCTTTTCCATTTCTGGATGCCGAGGTGTGAACGACAAGTACCTTGCTGTGAGGGAACCGTCCTCGCGTCTTTGTGGCTTTTGTTCAGCTCCGCAATGAAGCTTTTGCTCACATTATCCAAGGCCTGAAAGGGATGTGGTTCTTAATGAAAGCCCCAGAAATGCAGCTACATACCCAACATTTCCCTGATTTCTTGCTATCGTTATGAGGTCCTTTCCTACTGTAAAACTGCATTTCTACTGCATTTCTATGGCATTACTGGCTGGAGTATCCAGCTGGGATAACAGCTCCTCACAGATGCTGCCCAGGGCTCCTCCTCCCCGCAGCAGCCCCCTTACCGCAATGATGCCATTTTGAGCAGCTTCACTGGGCACAAGCTTTGCCTTCTCCAGAGCCCTTTCAAAATTCATGATTGCAGAACGGTAATCTTTCAATTTCACTGGAACAGACAAGGATATCAGCTGGTTTAGCCCAGGATCAGGAGAACAGCAAGAGTTAATAAAGCCAGTCTTGATCTGAGCAGTTGCTTTGGCTGTTAAGTCACAGAGATGTTTTCAGACCAGCTTCTCCACCCTGAGACCAAAACCTGTGCCCACATCTTTACCTTGTGCCTGTGCCACCAGCACGGTGGCGTGGAGCTGCCACTCCACATCTCCCTCTTCATCTGCTGACTGCAGGGACTTCTGGCCATAATCTTGGGCTTCTTCAGCTTTATCCAGCTCGAGGTAGCATCGCCCAATTTCATGGAACAGCCAGGCCTTCTCCAGGCTGGATTGGGCCAGTGGAATCTTCTCCTCCCAGCTTCAAGCAGATTAAGACAGACACACCTTTACCAACCCTCACTGGGTACAGTTACGACTCAATCACTGCTTTGATAGCAAAGGGTTCAGGTGTGAAAATTTCCCCAGGTCGAGCTGCAGTGACAACACGCAGCTGAAGAGCTGTGACCTGAGTCACTCCAACCCCCGATGCCTTTCCTGCTGGGCTGTACATACGTGCTGATGGCCTGCTGGAACCTGCCGATTCGGGCGTACACGTGGCCGATGTTGTCCAGGGCCCGGGACACGGCGTCTGTCAGAGCACTGCGGTGGGGAGACAAAGGGATTGTGGCACTGACATCGTCCTGTTCCTCACCCACTCCGGGTTTCTTCAGCCTCATGGTCCCTTTAGTGTCCCCCACACCCTCAGGGAAGCATTGGGAAGTAAAGGGCCCAGGTCAGGCTGAAAGTCATGAAATCAAGGTTGATTTTTGATTTTATCTACACGTCTGGCAGCTGACTCCATGAGACACAGGGGAAATGGTTTAGCTTTGCCTTTGATTGTTATTAATTTTTGTGCAAACCTGGCAGTCCTTGGGAAAATCTTTCCACTTTTCTTTGCCTGTTTCCCTCTGTGTCCCTGACACTCACGGATGATTTCTGTCTTTCAAAGCAAAGACCCAAAAAGGCATCTGCAGTGTGTCTGCAGGCTCCTGACACCAGCCCTGATCATGTGCTTGGACTGAGCTTTGCTCCATGCTACAGGCAGCTCCTTCTGTAACAATGGAGCCTGCGGGCTTTAATTTTTTCCTTAATTATCCTCTTTCTCATCTTCAGAAACGGCTCTGCCTACCCTTACCTTAGAGATGGAAAAGCCTATGCGAGGAGCAGATAAATGTGATGGGAGTCATGGAATCACAGACCAGCTGGGGTGGGAAGGGACCGTAAGGATCATCCAGTTCAAATCCCCTTCACGGGGTCATTAACGCGAGTCATTAACGAGTCATTAGCGGCGTCTCCAGCTGCAGCCGCCAGAGGGCGGCCCTCAAAGGCAACTTCGCGTTTAGAGAGATCCCCAAACCCAGGTATCTCCTCCCGCCTCTCTCCTGCCAGTTCCTGCCTTGACCTGGCGCACTCGGGGAGCGGGATCACCAGGAGAGAGGCAACCTTCTCCTAAACCAACATTCATTTCCAAAAGGATTTTTGAAAATGAGAAACAACCACTCAGTGACATTTTGAAAACCCAGTGCACTACTGACAAAAATAAATCCCAAATCACTTCACTTCAAGCCACTGTTCCATGTTTTCTGCTATGCTTTTGTCTTGGGGTGATAGCTTTGCAAATTCTTGTTAAATCTAAGACCACATTTTGCTCCACTGTGGTTCAGCTGGAAGAGCCGTGGGATGTGTCCGGTGCAGACAGGCAAGTGCACCTGGAAGAGGCCTTTATTTCAAGCCATACTTAATGGTCTGTGTGAAAAGAGGTTTAAGACAAAGTGTAGCAGAAAACGGGTGCAATTTTGAGCCTGATCTTCCTGAGAAGGAAGTGCCTGCTCAAGGCTCAAGTGCCGAGACTGGGACTTGTGTTCTTTTGCTTTGCTTCAGCAGATGTTTCCATGTGCCCTGTGCCCTGTGGGTCCTTCAAAATCTGCTTCAGGCTCCTTATTTTTGAAATAATGAAGATAAAAAGTCACCACAGACCCTAGTACTTGGGCAGAGCTGAATGTGTAGTCCTGTTAAACTCACAGGTGATAATTACATTACCTAATGCTAAAACACCCCCATAGAGGTACTTTCCCCTTTCTCCACCCACCCAACTTACTTCTTCCTGGCAAAATCCAGATCCATCTTATGGCTGTGCAAAGCTGCCTCCATCTGTCCCATTGCCAAGTGCGCGTTCCCGATGCAGTTGTGGAGGTTCCCAATCAGTTCATTCTTGTTGGGAACTTCCTCCTCTGTCCACCCTTGTATATTTCTGAGCATACACTCAGCTTTCCTGCAGCTTTCCTCAGCAGAGCCTCTGGCCAGACCTAGGGACAGGGAGCAGAGTTTGACACTGGAGTGTGACACAGAGACATTAAGAAGTTGTGAATTCCCCATCCCTTGAAGTGTTCCAGGCCAGGTCGGACGGGGCTTGGAGCAGCCTGGGATAGTGGAAGGTGTCCCTGCCCATGGTGGGGGGGTGGAACAGGATGAACTTCAAGGTCCCTTCCAACCCAAACCATCTTGGGATTCTGTGATACTCAGGAAGTGAGACCTGGTGAAGTGGGTTACCCTCAGACAAAGCTTGGGAATAGTTAGAGCTCCCAAAGCAATGGGAGGCACTCAGCTTCCAGCCAGGAACCTACACAACTCAATGTCCTCCATATCCTTTGCGATGGATCTGCCAACGTCAGACAATTTCCGTTTCTTGTCCTGCATCCTCCCCTGCCGCAGCAGCTTGCGCTCGTACACCCGGGCGTACATCGGCTTCTGCTGCTGCCAGAAGTCCCGCCGGTGGTTCAGGTAGGAGATGCCATCCAAAACCAGGTCCATGACTTTGATCCCCTGCCTTGTGCTGCTCTGCATCAAGTCTGGAAATAAGATAAGGTAGAACCCAGGTGAGAATCAACAGACCCGAGCTGCAGCTCAGTGGGGAATTGATTGGGAATGTTTTCCTGCTCTGACACAGACAGTGCTGGAAATGAAAGTGTCCCGTGCTCCTCAGAGCTGACGTGATGGGGGAGTCAACAAAAAACTCTGTTACCCATCCTGTGTGGTTCACTGAGCTGAGCTGGTGTTCCAGCCCCGTATCTGCTCCCTTCCCAGCTGATCAGAGCCAAGAAGGGGCCCAGAAAGTGGGGACAGCTGTGCTGAGCACCTGTCCTCTGGGACAGAACATCTGTATGGCACATCTGTATTGACAGGGCACTTTGAACAGTGCTGTGGATCAGGCTGGCAGATGGAAACTGAGAGGGCTTTTACCTGCCTGGAAACCAGACCGCCCACATGTATAATTAATGTTGGCAATACCACAAAACCTGTGAGCAGACCAAATCTTAATCACTTCTCTATTTCTGGGTGAAAAGTTCCTGTCAGGAATGAGGCAACTCTTGATTTTAATTAAAAAAAATAAAATTTATTAAGGAGAAAATTAATTAAAAATTAATTAATTGCGTTTTAATTAAAAATAAGTAGGTGCGATTAATTAAAAGAATTCAGGATCTATAAAATCAATAAAAGAAAACAAGAAACGCCGGGTACACAGGGATTGGAGACTCCAATGTCTGGACTGGCTCTGAGTCCGTTCTGCAGAGAGCTGCAACGCTGGGGTGACTTTAGCTGGCCTAAAGCCAAAGCAATTACAGTGTCTCAGTGAGAGAGAGAGGCCGATGACCCAGCGTCGGGCCCCACCTGCAGCAAATCTGAGGTGAGAAAAACGGCTCCCCTCCCCGCGTGTTAGGCTCTTTTATAATGTCTTGTCTCCGCCCTGGACCGCCCACAATCCCGCCTCCATGGTCCTGTGTGATTGGTGTTTCTTTGGGGTGAGGTAACTTCAGCCCACCAACGGCTTGTAATTGTCTAGGGGAGGGATGTCACTTGCTCGAAAGGTGGGAAAGTAAGGCGGNATACATGACAGTTCCCTAGAAATATGACTAAAGGAGAATCATCTGTGTGCCTTTTTCTAAAATAAGATACTTCTCCAATTCCTGCATCTTGACCTTAACAGCATTTATAACAAACCCACAGAGGAGTCACAGCCCCATGAGCTGACACCTGCCTGTGTCCCCACCACTGAGAGCACCATGTGCTATGTGAGCTCTGGTACAGCTAAGGAAGAGTCACGGGGATATAAAAGAAGAAGAGAAATAAATAATAATAATAAAAAAAAAGGATTAAAGAAAAATAGAATCTGCTGAGAAGGAGAAACACCTTCATCCTTGAGCAACTTCTCCAGGTATGCCTTGTCAGCATAAAGCGCTCCCAGAAGCTGTCGCTCTGTTTTCGGACTCTGCTTCTTCGTCTGTTTTTGATCCTTAGTCGGTTTGTTCTGCTGTTGCTCTTTGTCTTTTTTTCTCTGCAGCTAGAAAAAAGCAAAAGGAGTTGGGGGACATCAGTGGGGAACACTGGAATGAGCAGAATTCTGTTTACACCATACGTAAGACAGCTTATTTTTTAAATTAAAGCAAAAAGTCAGTGTCTCACCAGCTGCTTTGGCCATGAGCAACTGAAATTCTGGAGCCAGTTGTGCTCCCTGGGGACCACAAGGGTGTTACAGAAAGGGCAAGAACTAGTTCTGGCCTCTCAGAGGAACAAGACACTACTGCAGTGGAGCACCCAAAAGTGAAGCAATAGAGAAAGTGTCCATTATCAAAACTGTGACCCTTAAACATCAGGTAAACCCAAAGTCAATATTGGAGCTCACTGTACCCTCCTCGACCTCTGGGCTGTTACTCATTAGCCTCAGATGGGTGACTGGCAACACTGCCAGATATGGGCTGCAGGAGAAATTCTAAACTGGGTTTTGTCACTCTGTGGTGACTCTTCCTGCCCTTCTGCCTTCCCCTTTAAATTCTGGGTGGTTTGAGCCAGACCTGCATTGGAAGCAGGTGACAAACACTCTTATGACAGTCCAGTGTGTTTTAATGCTCAAGAAGTCCTTCAGCAGGCCCACTGCTCCCACAGCCATGTCCCTGCAGGGATTGTGACCCCTCTGGTACCCATTTCAGGCAGTTTCAGGATTACAACAACTCTAGAAGCTTCTTCAGAAAGAGCCCCATGCTGTACCTCTGCCTGCCTGCTCACGAAGCACAGCTCCTCCGTGTTCTCCAGCTTCACCGCGGATGGATCTGCAGACACAGAGGAGTCTGTGTTAGTGCCCCATGCAGGGTGTTGTGAGTAAAATGCCCATAAAGGTGCCAAGCCCAAAGTGTTTGGTTTCAACCAAAGCTTTTCTAATTCTTTCCCATGGAATACGGGGTGTTGGTGTGTTCTGGAAACAGGGAATGCAGCTCATCCACCAGCTCCTCTTGGGATTTTAATTCACACGGCACCAGGGGCTCCTGTTGCATTATTCCTACAGACAGGGTACATCCTGCATGGCAACTGAAGAAGGAGAAGGATGCAGGTTCTCCTGGGGGATCACAGCTGAAGCATAAAATTGAAAGAAAAGTATTTTAAAAGTTTGTGCACTGATTAGGGCAAAACACCTGTTGTGTTTTCCCTGACCCCCAGTTCCACTGTCTGTCTGCACCCTGGGAGGGGAGAGTGAGGAACAGCTCTTTGTTTGGCCTGGGGGAAGGACAGAGCTTCCAAGGCTGCTGCAGAATTCCCTTAGGCCCAGCCACGGGCCAGGCCAGCGGCACAAACACAGGCGGATCACAGGAGCAGGTGCTCCTGATCCTTCCAGGTGAAGCAGAGTCAGGGAAGCAGTTTGGGGATGTACCCTGTTAATGTGTGTGCATTTCCCAGCTATTCAAACATCCAGATCCATGCTGACGTGTTTCCATGCTTCCCTGCATCTCAGAGCTATCGACTGATTTAAAATAAGTTTTCTAGTTTTTTAATCCATTCCTGTGCCTGCAGCCCAGGGGCTCAAAGGTGGTTGGAATTCTTGGCTTGGGATATTGAGCTGGCAAGATTTCAGCTGGGAGCTGTGATGATATCTGAGCATTGTGCTAAGCTCAGGAAGCAGAAGGAATGGAGGAAAGCAAGCCAGATCTGGAAACCTACCCTGTTTCTAAATAACTATCCCATCTGAAAGTGCTGCAGGCTCTGGTGCCACCGGCACGTGTTAATCCCTGACACTGGGGGAGGGCTGAAATTTTGAAATTTTGGGAGAGGGAGGCCCTGGCCTATCTGGGGATCTGTGTAGGGTGTGAGTGGGGCGTGACAGGAGCTGGGCAGGGACAGGCTTCGGGATCCACCGGAGGGGTTCCAACCTGCCGGGCAGGTTTGGCAGCCCCAGATGAGCCCTGCACGGGTGCTCCACTCACGTGTCAGAGGTGGCAGCCCCAGGTGAGGTGTGTCTGGGCCCCCCAGTGGGGCATCTCCTGTGCATGCCCGCTGGCAGAGCTCAGAGGAAAACTAAGGGAAAAGGGACAAGTTTTCCATTTGTTTCGAACACCACAAGGTCCTTGGCCTTTCCTGTCTCTATAGGACCCGCTCGGTGATCTGAGCCACGAATGATGAAAGCAGAGCTCGTTACAAGAGTCAACAGTTTCACTGCTCTTGTGCAATGAAAACTGGAGGAGAGTCAGGATTTCAGGAGGCCAGTCTGAGGTAGCACGGCATATTTCATTCCAAACTTTGAATACAGGGATAAAGGTCTCAAAATGGATTCTGTAATTAGTGCTGGAGGTAGATCATAGGATCGTAGAATCCCAGAATGGTTTCGATTGGAAGGGACCTTAGAGCTCATCCAGTTCCATCTCCTGGAATTCCACCTCCCATGGGCAAAGACACCTTCCATTAGACCAGGCTGCTCCAAGCCCTGTCCAACCTGGCCTTGAACACTTCCAGAGATGGGGCAACCACAGCTGCTTTGGACAACCTGTGCCAGGGCCTCTCCACCCTCACAGGGAAGAACTTTTTCCCAATATCCCATCTAACCCTGCCCTTGGGCAGTGGGAAGCCATTCTCCCTTGTCCTGGCACTCCAGGCCCCTGTAAATAGTGTCTCCAACTTTCTTGTCAGCTCCCCTCATGTACTGGGAGGCCACAATCAGGCCACTGATGGGATGAGCTGCTCTGGTCTGTATTCCCTGGAATGTTTCCATGATGATTTTGGAAACTGGAGTGTCAGGATTTACCTACAGAACTAAAGGGATCAGACACTGTGTATGAACAGGCGTACAGGGGAGAAAGAAAGAACAAACAAAAAAAAGAAAAAAAGAGCAGGGTTGGCTCTTTGTGGTGCTTCCTGCTGCTTCTGGATTTATCTGCCACAAATAACATGGACCCAGGAGCAGAGAGACTCTGGTGAGGGGCTCTTGGGTCACTTGCAGAGCTGATTTGCCATCAGCTGGGCCCTGAACAGCATCATCCGGGCTCATGGGGGGCAGAAAGTGACACTTCTTACTCCCAAGGCAGTTGATAATCGCCTCCTCGGCCTTGTTGATGCCCAGCTGGAATTTGTGTATATCTGGGCGGAGCCTCCGGCCTCGGTGGTAAAACACCAGCGCGAACTCAAAGTCACCCATGGTGTACAGTGTCTCTGCTTTTTGGTAAAGCCCCTAAAATGACATTTGGGAAAAGAAATTATTAAAATGAGGGAAAACTTTCATGGATCTCAAGTAACTCCTGCCAGGCAGGAGTGAGAGCCCAGGGCTGTAACAGCTTGCATATATTAAACCCCAAACCTGGAGGTGCCCGAGCACCTCGACAGCTCTGAGAGCAATAGAAATCTCAGGAGTGTTTGGAGTGGGCGCCTTCCTCACAGCTCTGCCTCAGACCCGCCAGGGTCTCACAGATCCAGGCCAGCCTTTGGCCACCCCCCTCCTACCCCTTCAGCTGGTTACCTCGGGGAATGTTTTGTCAATTTGGAGCGAGGCTTCAGCATCTTTCAAGGAGTTTTCTGTGTCTCCAAGTTTCAGGAAACACTTGGAGCGGGTGATAAGGCAGTGCTTGTCTCCTGCCCTCAGCTTCAGCGCCTGGAACCACAGACACGGACACATCACCAGACATGAACGTGTCACCAGTGCTGACTCAACACCACAAATACACAAGTGCAGGCATTTGATGCCACCTGCACAGTTCCCACATGGATCTTGACGACGGATGAGGATAAAACCACAAGGTTTTTACTGAAAAGAGTCTTCTCTTGTTGTTCACAGGTTCTCTGTGCTGCAGGCGCTGCCCTGTCCCTGAACTGCCCCGTCTGGGTCACTCCCTCCATGCCTCCCCCTCTTGCCGCGGGTCCCCCCGCTGCCTCTTCCCCCGCCTGAGCCGAGCCCCCCCGAGGCCCCTCCCGCCGCGTGCGGCTCGGTGCCCTCGGGCCGCGGCGCCCTCACGTCATTGAAGCAGCCCAGAGCCTTGTCGTACTGGCCGCGCCGGCTCAGGGCTGTCCCCTCGGTCATGAGATTCCCGAAACTGACGACGGGCAAGACCTCCTCGTCCGCCATGGCTGCGCTGCGGCGCCGTTGCCGAGCAACGGTTACCGGGCAACCACCCGCTTCCGGTGAGCCGCCCCGCCCCGGAAGTGACGCGACGCGCTCGGTCGGTGCCCACGTGGGGTCCCGGTGTCCCGGGCGGCGGCTCCGGCCCGGTCCTGGCTGCTGCCCGGCGCTCGCTACCGGCGGGTCCTCGCCGAGCTTCTGACCTGACCCGACTCAGTGCCCGTGGGGTTCTGTTCTTCCACCCGCGTTCCCGGAGCCCTGCGCGGCCGGGAGGGTCGGGAGCGCGGCCGCTCAGTACGGCCCCGGTGCCTCGGCGGTGGCCGAACGCCGGGCAGAGCCGGTTCCTCTGCCCCGCCGGGCAACCCGCGTGTGTTCCGCAGGGGCAACACGAGGGCAGCCACCGCTTCCCTGCAGTCGGTTGCTCGGTAATGGTTTGGTGCTCGCGGCTGGCCCCGGTACCGGTTTCACCGCTGACGCGGCGAGTCCTGGCCAAATAAATGACGAACGGGAGATGCTGCTGGTCACTCCCATCAGCTCTTCATTCCTGACTTTATTTTGGCTTTTGGCGCTGGGTCAGACCCTGCGCCAAGATTTGTGCATGAAACACGTTGTTCCTGCCAAGTGACTCAGAGTAAGGGCGGGGGGGCATCTGTCCCGCTCGGAACCGGTGACATTTAATGTCACGACGAGGCAGATCAGCACCGCCGGGCTCCGGATCCCGCTCGGGGCTGCCCTAGCCCTGGCCCTGGCCCGGCACAACTGGACGGCGGCCGCGGGGGCGGGAGGCGGGGTGGGGGTCACGCCAGGGTGGGGAGACACGCACGGCCGAGCTCTGGAGTGGGAGGCCGGGCTGACACACCCCGTCCCCGGGGAGCCGGGCAGGGAATTTCAGGCAGTTTAAGCGTTCGGTAACTGTTTTCCAGGGAGATTTCCCCCCACTGGCACTGCCCAGTGGGGTGGACAGGAGCATTGTGTTCGTGGGGGCTGTGCCCGGCCCGGTGACACTGCCATGGGGACACGACAGCCGCGGCCATCGGGGCAAGGCCGCCTGTTCTCGTCAGACACCACGCCGGGTGTTCCCTCAGCGCTGCTGATGAGCGCGTTAGTCACAGGCTGGAAATACCACGGAAAAAGTGAATGTGGGACGGGTATTCCTAGGAAGCAGGAGAGCCGTGGCGGCTGCCTTGAGAGGCTGGTGAGGAAACGGAGCAGCGGGGAGACAGGACACCCGGCACCCCGAGCGCTCCCCGTGCTTCGGGAGGGTCCGTGAGCGTCACAGCGATCTCGTCCCGCTCCCGTTGGCCGAGTCCCCAGGGATCGCGCTCCAGCGGTGCCGCCCGCACTGGCACCGGTGAACCGGCTCCGGCGGTCCCACCACTCCCCCGTNCGCGCCTTGGGCGGGAGCGGGGATGGTCTGCGGGCCGGGAGCCGCGCTGGTCCTGGCCGGCCCCGGCCCC